>QVIE01000808.1:0-27238 GCA_013387415.1 Panellus pusillus | reverse complement strand
AGAGCTCGAACTCGCGGGCGATGAAGCGTGTGACCAGGTATATCGACCTGGCGAACGGGAATGGCGGGCGATAGGTGTGTTCCTATACCCGTTCCGTTTCTTCCGCGGCGGTTACAGTGCCACCCCTTTCATGTTACCCTTGGCTCTTCTTTGGATACCGGACGGACTACATTCTATTCTGGGCTACGTATAATTGGATTTTTAATGCAGTCTAATCTACCAACAGATATCCATACTTGAACTTGGGATCGTCGGTCCAAGCGAGCGTTCGCCAGGTGCAGAGTCGCCGAGTCTGATGCTCTGATAGTCACGTGCGTTCCTGATGACAGCACAGTGTATTGCCGCTGCTGTCCAGTGCTCCTAGGTTCCAGCGAAGATAGAGAGACGAACACATTTCATCTCCGTCTGGGACTCTGGATGCGGCGAACACGTTCAAAAGGCCTGCACTGCCTTGCATTCTACATTGAACATCGATATCTCTCAATCCCCGCATGCCAGCTGGCCATCGTGCTATGTTACAGCCTCCAGGCTTCAACGAGCTCGAGCGATGCTCCGGGTGCTTCTTGCGGCAGTGGAATCGCGATAGCCAATTCTGCCTACAAAAGTCCTTGCCACAACAACGCGATGATTGACACCTCGAATGACTGTTACTGTTAGCGCGCGTCAATCATCGTTCACAGGAACTACTCATAAGACACTTGATCAATCTTCCCGCGTGGGACCTAGGGCCTTGTACTATTTCAGCTCTTATTTGCGGCAAGATCATATAGATGGGATGAATTGATGGACGGGGAGACAATTAAGTATCGCAGTGCAACATCTAGCTAGAACTTTGTGAACCCTTCCACGGAAAAACGGAACCAGGTCTGTCAGGTCTGTACAAAAAGCTGTAACGCACAGGCAGCTGGTGGCGGCTGTTAGATCGGCCCAGCAAACATTATGGCATAATTTAGACGCCCGGCGTAGCCTCCTGAGGCCTGAGATCAAAGATTGTGTTTGAGGGCGGCTGAGAGCCGGATGGTATCATTATCCTCCAATGGCGGGAAGCAACCTACCTGGGTCCTGCTGTGCATCCGCGTGCGATGTGGATGTGCTTGTGCTGTATTTATGCCGTTACAGTCTGTGCGATGCCAATATAAACCGTAAGAGAGCTGATTGACGTGTTGAACCCTTCCCCTCCACCAAGCATGAGCATGGAACTCCGCAGAAAGAAGCTCATGAGCATGAACAAGCAGCGCAACTGGGGCGACCGTCCGCCTAGCCGTGACGCGTCACACGTGACGGACGCGCCCATTAGTAACAGCCCGCCGCCGAGTCCAGATGAAAGAGACTTGCTGATCATGGTCGACCCCGAATCCCGCAAGAAACTGTCGTCTCGAAGATCTCCATTCCGTCTTGCCAAGGATGGTCCTTAGAATCTCTGCTCAGGCAGGGCAAGAACTTTCACCCAGTACCTCGCGTTTCTTGGTCCCCGACGGTCTCCACCGAAGACCAGATCCGTCAGCACGAAGCCGCGAACCCAGCAGGAGTCCCATTGGTGGTCGAGGGGCTTCAAGAACACCCGAAGTGGATGCGTGATAAATTTAGCGCTACTTGGTTCGAGGAGAATGGACCCACAGGTGAGACGGTGGTACCGTATACTGGCAGGAAGTTACTAACAGTCGTTTTCAGAAATTATGGTCAGGAATGTGCATGACCGGACTGACAGAACCGTCATGCTATCTGATTTCATGGCGCAGGCTCGAGAGGCCAGTGCCTTCACGACGCCAGGGGGTGCGCTTCTATCTGGAGTCGATGCATCCCAACTGATACTCTGGCGCAGAAACCGAGAGACTATACGGGAAAGACGTGGATTGCCCCTTGCAGTATAAGGAATTTTTACATGCCGGAGAAGTCATCCCGTCGTATCTGGCACCGGACAATCCGGAAAATCTCCTCAATGATCTGCCTCCTAAGGTAAAATCAGTGAACCCTTCCAGAGCAAATTACAGACATTTCACAGGAACGTCCTGAGACCTTAATGTGCTACATCGGTAAAAAAAAAAGGAGTGTGCTGCTCCTGCCCAATGTCTGACATTCGTGTAGGGATTGGTGACACATTCACACCATGCCATAAAGACTTGTGCGCCTCTTCCGGCCATAATCTCATGTGTTACACGGAGAACGGCGGTTCATCATTCTGGTTTATGACGGAGACTTCGTCTGCGCACGCTGCTGCTGAGTACTTCAGCAAGAAACTGGGATATGAATTGGATCACGAAAACCACGTCGTCACTGTCGAAGAGCTGGCCAAAGCTCCCTTCAAAGTCTATATCACGGAGCAGAAGCTGGGTGATCTCGTCTTGGTTCCTCCTCGCTCGTGTCATCAAGTCATAAATACCGGGGGAATAACCCTGAAGACATCTTGGTCAAGAATGACTCTGGAAGGGCTCTCTCTCGCGTTGCGATACGAGCTGCCGCTTTATAGAAGGTCAACTATCAGCCTCGCTTTCTCCTTCTTTGCTAATCTCCGCGTAGAGTTTGCCGAATCGAGACTTACAAAGTCAAATCCACCATACATAACGCTCTGCTGCAGACGACGAGAAGAGTGTCTGATCTACTTGGGAAACAAGCGAAGGACTTATCGGGGGAGCCAAATGCCCCTGCGAGTAGCTCGCAAGAGGATATGTCCACTCTCCTTGTTAAACTACGGCGGCTTATCAGCCTCTTCGACTCAATACTAGTCGAAGAACACTCCAGAAATACCCAGAAGATGCTAATCGTCCCAGTATCCGCCGACCAGTTCACATGCGATTTCTGCGGCGGTGACATATTCCAGAGTTTCTTCGAGTGCCGCTCCTGTGTAGATGGCGAGACAGCGGACTACGGTTCTGGGTTCATTCTTTGTCCTGGCTGTTATGTTGAGGGGAGGACATGCCGTTGCGAAGTCATGGCTCCGATGCAGCGTCGTCCGTTCAAAGAGCTTTTGACGGCTCGCGGTCGAGCTGTCGATTTCTTCAATGCGTGTTCAGAACTGCAGCACAATGCAGTCGGTTCTCGTATCCCTTCTGAGGATCATATCCTTACTGAGAAGTGAGTGGAGGCTTCGTATTTGTGACGCAAAGTTGACGGTCCTTTAGGGAATTGTTGGGGTCAGGAAATGGTCAGATCGGTCTTTTCCGCGCAGCAGTTCTTCTGCGAAAGATTCGCAGGGAGATGGCACAGGTGAGAAAGCGGGTTTTATTTTCTGTTACACACCAATAATGAAGCAAAACCAGGCGCAGAAACAGGAAGAAAACAGAAGTTGCACTACCTTCAATCGCGGTATCAGTCATCGTGCCCGGAATGCCTGGGTTCTTCTCTGCAAAAAGTGTCATCACCGTGCTTGTTTTGCACATCTAGTGTCGGAGCGCCGCCTTCATTCTGCAGAGGCCTTATTAGTTCAACGTCAGGACGACGAACACACGGCTTTCCACGACTGCCACAGAACCACCCAACAAAGATTCGAGCGTGAATTACCTGCTCTGAAAGCTGAGAAATTGGATCAGACTCCTCACCTCGGAGCCCAGTTTGCGCACCTGGCAAATACTTTCACGACCTGCCGACCTGTCGGTTATTCCAAGTATAGACAAGGAGGGTTTTATGATTTGATTGTTTGGGAGAACGAAGTGTGTTATGATCCATCCTTGCGTGGGAAGCATAGCCTCACTGCCGCCGTTTAGTCTCCGTCCCACCACGAGTCCTCAATGACACCCGCCAAGATTCGGAGGAAGACCTCGACAGCGACCCCAGCTCCAAAGGACGTAGCACCTATTGAAACAGTGGCGGCTCCACAACCGAAGCGGCACATGATGGACTGTGTCCAGGTGCCTGTTTGTCGCCTTCCCAAGCGCAGAGAAAGGCCAGTTGACAGCGTTTCCTCGACTGAACCAAGCAGCCCACGTCCGCAAGATGAGGTATGGGGGTCGTTGATCTTACTGTTCCGTACTGACTCCGAAGTCTAGGTCGATGTCGAAGATAACGATTGTTCACCACAGAAGAAATCGAAGCGGACGCACGCGCGCAAAGGCCCTCCGGGGATACGCGACCCGACATCTGTCAAGCGCAAGAGTCGATCCACCGTAGCGTCCCGTCCAGCGAAGAAAACAGTCATCGAGATCTTTGAAGATTCCGATTCCGACGACCGGCCGCTGAAGAAGCCTCGTTCTGTCCAACAATCCGTTGCGAACCTGCGTTTTAAGAAGGTTGAACAAATCGCGATGTCTGTCGCGGATGCCTTCAACAACGCGTCCGCGCAGAACGATCGGTCAGAGTCGAACGCTGATGCATCTCTATCGTCTACGATCCCGCCGCCGCGGAGAAGTCGCAGGCGTAGGGCACGCCCTGAACAAACTTTACCCGATTTCTCGTCGCCGGATGGAGGACCAGACGCAAATGCTGCAATGGCCGAAGTGTGGAGGGACATTTCAAATATTCGTAGACAACAAAGCCAACGACAAGAAACAATGGATGCCATGCGTCGAGGCACGTCGTCTCTGGCTCCTCCATCCCAACTGTCAAGACGGCTTGAGCGCTCTGCGTCTTCGTCGGACGCGCAGCAAGGCGCGAGGACTGCACATTTCCTCGAAGACTTGACGCGAGAAGTTGCCGAGGTCAAGGAGATGCAGGCCCAGCAGGACATCGAAATGAACTCCATCCTTCAAGCACAGCAATCGAACACCCGCGAAACACTGGATCACAATGGAGACTCTTTGAAAGGATTGGTCGATCTCGTGTCAAGTCTAGTATCGTCGGTTGTTTTGCCAGCCCTGCAGACACAGGCAGCTGCGGAACCCCCCGTAAGTCCGGATTCAGAGTGGGGGCCAGTTGTTCATCGTTCATAAAGCAGCGGCCACGAAATTGGCTATCTCATCGGGGCATGCGTGGCAGATCTGCCTCGTTTGGCGAAACTAATCGTCGTACCTACCACCCAGCCAGTCGCCACCATGGTAAGCTCACGGTACTCTTTCTACTCGCAACACCCTTTTGAGTGTTGTTTTTCCAGAATATAAGGCGCCGAGGCAGTATTTTGACCCAATTCCTTCCCATGTGTCGAACGGGAGGCACGTGGATGTTCATGATCGTATCTGGGAGGCTGGGCCCCATGCTGAAGAACGGCTCGCCTCTATACACGGGCAACAGCGAATGCGGCATCGCACGCAAATGGACCACGATCCGGAAACGTCTGCGCCCCGGCGAAGCAGCCGCTCTACGCGCTTTTCCCCTCCGTCGCCGGACAACCGGCTCGCTCTTGTGCTGACCTCTGGGAGGCGCGCACGCTCAGTGTCTAAACCGTTTTCTCATGCCGACGGACTCGAATCATCCTCTGAGGCGACAATCACGAATACTGAGGAGCCACCGGCGAACGCGACGGAGGTAGGTGGACAGTCCCCTCCGCAACCCATTTCCATGCCTACGCAGAGGCCCTCGTTGTTCGTCCATCTCAGACGTGCGCCAGTTTATTTTTCTTTCGTTTTGCCCCTTGAATCTGACGGTCATTTTTAGAATCAGTCGGTCCGCCGGACGAGCAAGACTGGGAGGTTGGGTATGCTAATGGGGACTCCGTGGCTTAGTTTGAACTGTGTGAATATTTTTTTGTAAAATCCTCGATTACCATTCGTGCATGTACGGAAAGAAGAATCAACTTCGACACGGTGGAAGACAAAAAGTGGGAGAGGAGAGAATAAGTAAACCATAAGGGGCCATGGGAAATCAAGGCAGGTATCAACCACACCGACACGTTAGAATCCGCAACAAGGTAGGTTTCGGCCGCTCCTCTTCTTGGTCGTTGAACTCTCGTGACACGCCGACGTCGCCCCCGCGCGCACGCACGTTGCTGATGGCTGGAGGGGCAGCACCCACGCTCGACACCATCGGCGACGCACGTCCGTACTGCTGCGTCCCACCGTACTCGTCCCCAGCCTCACGCCCGTAATCAACTCCGTTAGCGTACGGGTGCTGCTGCGCTGTGCTCCCCCGAACGCCGACCGGCACGTTGACCTGGGCGGCGGCAGAGTGGGGCGTGAGTTGCCCGGGGGTGCCGCCGCCAGGCGTGAGCGCGTTAGGAATCTTGCGTTGCTTGGAGCCGTGCCGCACGAGCGCCGGTGAAGGGGGCACGATGTTGCCGACCTGCGACGCACGGCGGCGCTCCGAGTCGCGGTGCTCGCGTCGCCGCTCGTGCGGGTTGGCCTGAGCGAGCCCCGTGTTTTGTATCTGTGCCAGGAGCTGGCTCTGCCCGATGGAAGCCTCCCAGCCCTTCCCGCCTGGGTGAAAAATGAGTTGTTGGTTTGCTCCGAGGAATGGAACGAAGGCGCACCATTCAACAAATTCCAGTCGAACACGCCGTCATCCAAATCATTATTATTTTTCATGACCTTCGTGAACAGCTCCCGGAGGAAGTCGTAGTCCGGTGTCTCCTCAAAACCGAGCTTGCGGACGTAGTTCAAGTATATACCAAACTCCTCTGTATTACCCGCAATGAATCAATGAGATGATCCCGGGGAAGAGGGGAGAAGCGCACCAGGGAAACCTTCGCAGAGCTCCTTGATCGGCGTGGTCTGCTTCTTCTCCCCGATCTTCTCGTACTTCTGCTTATTCGTCGCAGCCTTGAGGCCCTGCCGGCAGACTGCCGCGCAAAAAGTACATGAAGACGTGCCCGAGGGCCTCGAGGTCGTCCCGCCGGGACTGCTCGCGCCCGAGGTGCGTGTTGATGCTCATGTAGCGCGCGGTGCCGCTCAGGCTCTTGCGCTCGCGGTAGGGAATGTGCTGCTTCGTCTTGGGGTCGCGGTACTGCTTCGCCATGCCAAAGTCGACGACATGTACGACTGACCGGCGATCGGGTCAGCACACCCGGAATCGCCCAAAAAAGCTGGCAAACGGAATAAACGCACTGTTCGCGCCCTTGGTGCCCGGCCGACCTATTAAGAAATTGTCCGGCTTGATGTCGCGGTAGATGAGGTTCTTCTCGTGGATTGTCTGCACGCGCGAGAGCTACAAAACGTCGCTTAGGAGTGTGTCGCAGATATGGAAAATAACAGCGCGCACCATCTGGCGCGCAGCCATGCACACGGTTTTAATAGAGAATTTACGACCGCACATGTCGAAGAGGTCCTCGAGGCTGGCCCAAGGAGGTCGATGACGAGAATGTTGTGCAGGCCCTCCTGTCCGAAGTGGTATATCTGAGGGATGCCCGCTGCAATAGCGTCAGTGTATGCCTCGTCGGCCAAGGAGAAGAATAGACTGACTGCATCCCGCGAGGATACGGTACGAGCGGCATTCGTCGCGCAATTGAGGTGCTTCGGCTTTACGGGGTTCCTGGCCACCACCGGTCAGTCTCCAGCCACGGCCACGCAAGCATAAGACGTGTAACGCACAAACTTGATAGCGACCGTCTGGGAGTTGAGGAGGTTCGTGCCTAGAAAAGAAGGCTCACGTCGATATTACTGCTACTTATTCGCCTGCGGGAGCTCCACACCTTCGAAGATGACGCCAAAGGAGCCCTCGCCGATCTTCTTGCCGACGCGATAGTGGATGCCGACGAGGTTGGCGGAGGACGTGGAGTGCGAGGACATGGCGGCAGCCAGGTCCAAGTGACCTCCCGGTTCGGTCAAGGGTAAGAGCTGATCGCCGCTTAATGCGAACAACGCATGTACATTCTTTGCATCACAGTACTCATCTACCGAAGCATACCTGTCCATCTACACACGTAGGCCGAGAGAGACGCTCGACCTTAAGGTTGATCTCCACGAGGCAAAAGATCCGGCAGGCATAATGATTACAGAAAGCGAAACGATATATAGTGCGATGTGATGTACAAACGAGAGTGCGAGCTACGATAGACAATGTCCCTAGCGGAACTCGAAGCTCGAGCTCGTGCGCTCGGGGATATGGCTCAGCGTCAGTTGCTGATACCTACAACAGATTCAGAGATGCAGACGTAACAAGCAATGAACGTACGGCTCAGAGTTTTGGTGGAAATAGAATCCGCTCATCAGGGCTGGACGGGGGCTTGCGGGGAGAGGGCGACAGACAGTCGAGTCCCGTCGCTGTTTCCGATTCGATAGGGACGGCGAATGCGGCAACTGGTCTGAATCGGGCTCCGGCACCACCTCGGGGTCGTTGTGCGTCGGTGCGGGGTTGAAGTCGACGCAAACGTAATAGAAGCCTGCGTCAATGAGCACACGACAGGCCAGACACGGTAGCGCTTAGCTTACCAGCGAAGCTGGCGCCGTTAATTTCCTGCACGCGGTGGTCCGGGACGAGGAAGCGCTCTTTCCAACGCATGAAGACGGCGCCACGATCGCGGTCGGGCATGGTGAGGTGGGGCTTCTTGAGCTCGCTCTTGACATGGCGGAATGCAGGGAACCGGGCCCAGTGGACGGTGTCTGCCTGCTCCGAGGCGCCCCAGTTCTGTTGCGTCAAGAAGCCGTACCTGGGCCCGATGATCTCCGCGTCAAAGTACGTGGTGAGCTCCGGCCAGTCGTCTGTGAGACCCCGGATGCGCAGATAGCCACAGAGAAAGGAGGAGGCAAAGTCGACGTCGACAATGGTGACCGTGACGTCGTACGAGTTCCGGCCACTCTTCTGGGTGCCCTGGAAGGTTGCGCCGGGGTAGAGACAGTGGTGCGTCTGTGTGCGGACGCGGAGACGGGTGATATCGGCGAGGGGGTCGTGCTTAGCCGGGGCGCGTGCGGGAGGGTGTTGGGGTACGGAGAGGGGCGCGGGATCGGCGGGAACGGGGGCAGTCGGGGGGAGGGCGGGGCGGAACGGGTCGTCAGAGATTCGTCTGCGCTGGGTCACGGGGCTCTCTCGTGTGGCGACCGGACATGAGGGGCGCTCGACGGGCAGCAGCACTGTGATGGCCGCGAGCAGATGCGCCCGACAGCCAGCACACACGAGCGCGTCCGGCTGCGAGTCAGCACCGTCGGCGTCCACCTGACACTGGCAGCTCGTGCATTTGAACAGCTGCTCGTCGCGGTGGACAGCAGTGCGGAGGAGGTTTTCTGAAGGCATGAGAAGGTGTTCGTTACCGCTGGGTCACAAAGATCAGTACCTGTGCCACCGAATTCAATGATTCGCACGGTCAACCAATACTTAATTTTACATAGGTTTCATTCTACTCAACTCCCTACATTGTCAGAATGTCAATCCCCTTGAGCTTGCCACTCTTCCCGCGCTGCGAACAACTCAGAACACGGCGCGGAAGAACAAGTCCTGCCTTACCTGCATCAGCAGTATCCTGCACTCGTCCATCATCACATCCGTAACGTCAAACTTCCTCTCGCTGATCACCTCGCTGTACGGCAGCGCACTCACAATGTCCTTGACAAACACTCCGCGCGACGGCGTCGTAGACGGCGCAGTCACGATCCGCCTCGTCCACTTCGTCGTCGCCGCCTTTTCTTTCCCCTTCCCCTTCCCCTCCGGCCGCTCATCATCTTCATCTTCCACGCGCAGCGAGTACGGGTTATAGTCCCGAATGCGCAAATGTCGCGGCGAGCTGAACAGGGGGCGCGTCCCCTCGGCCCCCGCCCCATCACCATCCTCCGGAACGTCCTCGCCCAGATCGGATCCAACCCCATTCAGAAGATCGTTCAGGTTCAGCGTAGGAAGCGACGCCGGATCCACCCCCGGCACTTCGTCCCCTTCATCTTCGAAAGCATCCAGCTGCCTCTGGACTTCCTCCGGATTCGTAGGCCCAGGCCGTACCGGCTTAAACGGGTCGATGCACTCGACCGTTTTGAGCCCATGAAGCGCATGCTGCCAGTCCGTGCTCAGCGCCTCGTCGAACCAGCGCGTGTTCTGCGAGCCCCACTGCTCCCACGGCACCGTCTGCACGCTGCTCGAGATGAGCAGCGAGCGGAGGTGCATCTGGCGGGATCGGTGGACAGCCGCCGCCGTGGGGGGCGGCGGAAACGCAAGCTGCTGCTGTATGTTCACCGGCGTGAAGAATGACGGGTGCGGTGAGAATAGTTGGAAGGGGTGAATCTGGTAGTCAGACTGATCACTGTGCGACGAGGATGAGGAATGGTCAGCTAGGCCTGAAGTGTACGCTGCCATAGATGGCGCCTGTCGGGGATTAGCTGTTGGTGTTGCGGGAGGGTCGTCGAGAAACATCTTAATGTTGAGGAAGAACACAAATGAGTGAACATGATGGTCGCCTGGGCCCGTTGGCTTGAATATGTAGAGACAACAGGCGTGAATGCGCTCGTCCGGGCGAGGATAATACACTCTCTTGCCCGCGACTTCCCCAGGGGGGACATAACCTGGCGCAGGATTGCTGCTCATGGAGATATACCTGCAACGGAGTTCAATATCTCCGGAAGGAAGGTAAGAGAGCAAAGAAGGCTTACCAATACATAAAGCCTTCTGAGAGCTGGGGCAGACCATAGCTGCTCTTCAGTGTGGGAACAGTAGACCCTGAGACGGGGTTCTCGAATGTGTAGCATTCAAAACGCCCTGACGGCCGAACGACGAGAAACGTGTTTTCCGAGAGGAAAGTAAAGTCCTCGATCCCTGCCATGCGAGCCATTGCACACTAGAGCAATTGAGTGTGCGCAAAAAGGCGAAAACGCAAAGATCTTACAGAATAATTAGAACCGTAGCGCCAGTTCCATATCTGGAGATGTGCACTGACGCTATCGTGCACCTCTTCGTGCAGCAAAAGAGCAGATGATAACAAGGAGAAATTAGTCGTGTCGCTTTCTCCGGAGAAAAAAGAGTACCCTTGACCAGCAGCGCAACGAGATCGCCCATAACTTGGACCCGGACAGCGCCGGTGGTCTCGAGTGGGACATGGTGGTCAGAGATCTTGGGGAGGCATGCAAGCACACCCATAGGCAGAGAACTCTCAGGATGAGGCTCATTCGTAGTGAATGACCGTAAATGGAGCTGGTACACGCAGTCGCATCTGCAGACGTCAGGGCGGTCCCGATGTAAACTTTGACAATGGACTCACTGTGGAGGCGCTAGAGCAACCAGAACCAACAGGTCTTGCCCCGGGTCCATGGTGAAGTCCACGATCTTGATTTTACCCATAGGGTGGAGCCAGGTCTTGAGCGGTGCCTCGCTCGTCGTGGGTTCCGTGGACGGCAGCTCAAAGAACGCTATACCCGATGTGATCTTGCTCTCGTCTTCTCGTCCGTTCGCGTAATAACCTCCGACGAATTCGTACACGGTGCCCGTCGGTGGCGGCAGTGCGAGTCTTTGCAGTGGACTCCATCGCTGCGGCGAACGCCAGTTCCGTTCTCGATCGCGCACGAGTTTTAACCGAGTGGAGTAAGGCGGGAACTGAGTTGGAGGTCGTAGAGAAACCATGCGGTGCTTCCGAAGTTCCAGAGTAAATTGAAGGCGAGACGACTCGCTGATGAGTGACTGGAAATATTTATTGACCTGGAAAAAAAATGTAGATCTGAAAGATATAGTAGGTAAAAAGAAACGCACAGCGCTACAGCGGAGGACATCGTCCGCGTCCAGGAGGTATAGTATCTGACACAACAGCTCGACAGGAAGCCGAAGGATCGGGCGTTCCATGATTTTGTGTATTATTGCGGGATCGTGTCCAGCCGCGCGGATACGCGGAGAAGAGCCAGGAAAGCAGGACCCGGGTCGGACCTGTTCGCCAGAGATGAAGATAAGTACAGGGAACGGGACGTGGTTCGGGTGAATGTCCGAAATGGGAACTAGGAAGACTGCATCGCCACATCCCATTTTAGATACATGGTCCGGCGGGGTCCCTAAGTAAACACCGACGCATCCGGACGTCTCTTCGAGTCCCGGAGATACGAAACTTTGGAATCGCCGACAACTTACGTCGCTCCCGCTCTGGGCGTAGATCAAGACCGATTCTCGATGCGGCCAGGGTTTCGCGACGCGTCATGCTGCATGCACCCCGACAGAAATTATGTCTTACACAATACACTCCCAATCTATACCATTTCAATGTCTCCCTCTTTTACGCCCTTCTCGCTATTTGGATTCCCACTTTCTCCGTCCACTGTCGCCCCGCCATCCCTATCCTTGTCAAGTGAACCCCCGTCTACGCGCGTCTCCACCTCCACCTCCTCGGCAGGCGCAGCCCCTTTCTCCGCGTCTCCTGGCGTCTTGTTCTTGCCTTCGCTCTGGACAGTCGTGCGCTGCAGCGTATACCGCCGAACGAACCAAGCTAGCAAAAAATCAAGATACAAGGACCCCAGGCACAACTAGGGCACGTACACATGATCATCCCCGCCCCGGCGATGGGCGTTACAACGAGCCAAATCATACTAATAGAGGTCGCATATGCGTGTATCACCTCTCCGCGCTGTACCGGGTCCGCAATATCCTTGAGCGTCAGCACATCCTGGCTGAACGCGGCGGGCGACGTGTCGATGGCCATCGCCAAATTCGGAATCTGCTCAAGCTTCTTGCGTAGCGTCTGTAACTCGATGCGTGACTTGTACATGGACGGACGGTAAGCAAGAACGCACGCTGGAGATGATTGCCTGGCCGATCGAAATGGCTACCGTGCCGCCTAGCGTACTGTATAACGAGATGAGCTGGAAAAACGTGTGAGAAGGAAGAAGTCACCGGATAAAACCGAAGGTAGATGTACTGGTCGCCATGTCCTTGATCGGCATCGCTGCTTGCAGCGCGATGAGTGGTGTCTGACCATGAAGTCAGCAGTATCTAGAATCATGGTAGAATCTTTTACTTGGACTAGAGAAGAAAGCATCAAGAAAGACGAGAAAAGGAATTTTCAGGACGTACAGAGACACCCAACACCGAGGGCCGCAACAAGTGGGAAAATGGCGTTTCTTGCGCTATCAAGATAATTCAGGACTATGTAACCAAAATGCAAAGGGGAGACATACGGGCCAGAGTGATCATCGAGCATGATCATGAGTCCAAAGCCCAGCGTGACAATGGGCCACGCAAACCACATAACAGGGCGGTACTCCTTCGTGCGCGCCACTACTTGCCCAGAGAGTGCTGAGACGAGAGCGCAACCTAGAGAGTACGGCAACATCCTTGTCGGCAGTCAGAAGTATGCAGACGTCGTGGAGGAGCGGGCGCACCGAACGCCGGCGCCTGTGGCGGAGGAGCCCAGGACCTGGAAGAACAACGGAAGGTAGTAGGCGCCTGGAGGAGGATGCTTAGCGACGCTAATGGCACTCCGAGAAGCAACGCACCACCGAAGAAGGCGATGGCATGTAAGAAAGTCGAAATAAGAATCATGGCAGTCGTGAGCGTCTGAGAAAGAGAGATGAAATATGAGTTTGATCTTGGGGCTTGAACTCACTCTGAAAAGCCGCGGTGGAATGATAGGCGAACGCGTCGTAACGATTTCGTTGACGGCTGCAAGTATGAGGAGGAAGCAGCCAACAGTCAAAAGGGCGATAGTTTCGGCGGAAGACCCTGTTTGTGCCTTAGTTTTTGTAAGAAAGATAAAAGGCAACAAACATACAAGAGGTCTCGCTTGAATTGAAGCCGATGAGCAAGCAGACTACGCCCGAGACCATCAGAATCAAGCCAATATAATCGAACTCCTGGTTGTGTTGACGGAGTGTGCGCAAGGGCCGCGGATTCAGGTGAAGGAAGAAAAATAGGAGGGCGCCAGCGACGCCGCCTGTGGGTCTGTTGTGCGGTTGGCAATTGACACTTCAGTCCTTGCCCAATCAACACCTACAAGTTGATCCAGAAACACCTGCATAGTCAATTAGAGAGCGGACAAGATAGGAGTGAAAATTGTTGCACCATCTCCAAGATACTTTTTCCGTTAATGCACCGCCCATCAGGGGACTGGAACGATTAGACAAGGGCCTGGACAACAGATGGCTGTCCGCGCACTTACCCCACCACGGAAGCAATGCCCCACGTTGCGCCTAACGGGCTCATTAGATCTGAAATCGAGATGAACAAGACAACAAACCCAGCAGTCCTATATACTTTCCGCGACTACGCGGACGATGAGCTACAGGTTGTAGAGGAGGATGAGACTCACTCTTGCAGACTAACAATATCACTGATAGTGATATTCACCTGGAAATTATCTCAGCAAAATACCCGGATTCCTTGAAAATACTTACGAGTTGCAGGATTCCGCCGCCTCCGATACCCTGCACCGCGCGGCAGACAATAAGCCACACCATATTTTGAGCGGCTCCACAGAGGGCAGATCCAATCTACGGACACAGGTTAGGTAGAACAGATGAAAAGGAAGCTTTACATACGAAAAAAACGACGATGGACGAATACAAGAGAGGTTTCTCCCTACAATGATTGGTTTCAATGACCAGAGAAGGAACCCTGTGCAAATAGAATAGGCCACCAAAGATATCTGGAGCACACAATCAATATCCGCGGATTTTTCTCTATGCCGAGGACCAATGCATACCTGACAGCTTGCCGTATAGCGGTGAAAGCGCGGCCGCCGCTAGCAAGTACGCGCTGTGTTCCATTCAGATACTTGAATGCCAGAAAGCTGAGATAGAAAAACCTTCCGACCCAGCTTTTACCAGAAAAATGAATGATTCGGTTATCGTTACTCTAAACGCAAGCGTACCTGTAATCACGTCCACCTCCGAGCTGGGCTACAATTGTGGGCAATGCGGTGGCCACAATTGTCTAGTTTTATCAGGGGACGTTTCACAAGTTGATGTTTAAAAGTGAATACCTGGTCCATAGCAGCCTAAAGCACTGTCAAGAACCATTTGACCGACTCGGGAGAGATGCCTACCAGGAAGGTAGTCAAAGTCAACGCGAGGAACACCTAAGAAGCACGCTTTAGTCGCTGATCCCATGGGTGGAAAGATTTATGGGCACGATGGGTAGGTTATTCTTCGGCAAGTGATGGATCTCGTCTTGCTTCCATGACGCGCCTCTGGTGGACTTCTCCGGAGCGGCTGATTTGTCGTTGTCTGTGGGGGTCGTGGCTGGGGTGTCCGGTGACGCATGGGTGGACATGGTGAGTGCGCAAGGTTTGCCGCCACGGAGGCCGCTTTTATCTCAAGTCTCAGCGTCCCGAGATGCCGACGGATAAAAGGCATAAGACTATTTTTCGATCGGCATCTCTCGGCACGTGAAACGGCGCTCGATCGCGACGGCGGCAATGGGCACGGGCGTGGAAAGAATGAACAATCCGGTATTCGAGAAAAATTGAGAGATATGTCCCGGAATTCCGGGCGCCGGTGGGTGTCGGTATTCAGTATGCATACCCGGGAGGGAAGCGCAGAGATATATGGAACGGAGCAGTCTCTGAGCACGGTGGATAGAAAGAGGTGACACTCCAAAGATGGAAGTTACATACACAGAAGTAAACCAACTCTTTCAATCCGTTTTCTCTTCTCAACTTTACCTCCTTCCTCCACATTGAAAAAATGTCGGCTGAGCAGGTTGCCACTTTCAAGCTCGTTCTCGGTGCGCGATACCTCCTTGTTCATTTCATTTTCCACCGTTCTGACTCGCTTCACCGCCTTTGATCGATGTTCGCTTTTGCTGCTTTCCTTCCTCTCGCCTCTCTGTCCCGCATCACGTCGCTTTCTTTTTCTTCGCGATGGATCCGTATAATCCACAGTCGGCGACGGTGGAACTGGCAAGACCACTTTCGTCAAGGTCGGTCGTCTCCCCACCCATGCACCACAAGATCGCGTACTGATCACCCCAATTCTCCAGCGCCACTTGACTGGAGAGTTCGAGAAGAAGTATATAGGTATGCCGCCCTCTCCCATCGCGTTTCACGCCCTTTTCGCTCGATCGACGAACAATCTCACCGACGCGCGCATGGTACAGCCACCCTCGGTGTGGAGGTCCACCCCCTCACCTTTACCACCAACTACGGCACTATCTGCTTCAACGTGTGGGATACCGCCGGGCAAGAGAAATTCGGTGGTCTTCGCGACGGATATTATATCCAGGGCCAGTGCGGGATAATCATGTTCGACGTCACGTCGAGAATCACGTACAAAAATGTGCCCAACTGGCACCGTGATCTCGAGCGCGTCTGCGAGAACATCCCCATTGTCCTTTGTGGTAACAAGGTCGATGTTAAGGTTGGTAGATGATTTTCTCTCTCAACATACGTCTGATCCAATCCAATCATCATACAGGAACGAAAAGTCAAGACCAGCGCTGTGACTTTCCACCGGAAGAAAAATCTCCAATATTTTGAGATTTCAGCCAAGTCTAACTACAACTTCGAAAAGCCGTTCCTCTGGCTCGGGCGCAAGCTCGTCGGGCAAGTGGATTCCGTATTGGCTCGATCGTCTCCAACTTACACGGGTCCAGGAACCCCGCCCTCGATTTTGTTGCTGCCCCCGCCCTTGCCCCGCGGAGGTTCCGGTTGACGAGGAGTTGATGAAACTCTACAATCAGCAGCTGGCACAGGCAAGTCATAAACGTGTTGGCTATTGGCTTCGCTTACCCTTTTTCCAGGCCGAGGCCGTTCCTCTCCCCGAGGAAGACGACGATCTGTAAATCTCTTAACGCGCATACGAAATTGTTATCCTCTTATATCATCTGTTTACACCACCACCTCTATCCTGCAACAACACTTCCTCTTTGCTCTCAGCTCCCCTTTGTAGCTCGGCCGGAAATCCGCCGCGCGTTCTTAGAATACACCTCTGTTGAATCAGCATAACCCTTGGTTTTTCTGGTCATTCGTTAATCGAGTCTGTAGGATTGATTGGATTGTACTGTGCGATCGATGGTTGGTGTTGGTGTTAGAGCTACAAGTTGATATACATCTACAGAAAATATTATGGACGCTAACAGAATCGGTCGCTGGGAAAGTAAGTCAGACGCGACTTTGTTTCAGGGTGTGAATTGTGTTCGCACCTCTTGAGTTTTGAGCGGCGATCTAGCATAGCTTCGGCCAGACGACCTTCCTTGCGAGCACGTTTAAGCTGCAACGTACAGTGAGAGGATGTACATCTTTTAAGAAAAGAAATACCTCTTTCTTGTCCCCGTCTGAAACAACGCTACGACCCATTCCCCACGTCTGGTACACTTTGCTGCAAAAAGCGAGTCAGAAAAGCGTGACTGAGCTGGGCGAGGGATACACACTTGGTTCCCATCTCGTCGATTCGTACGGGGTCGGACACCCCTTCCTTCTTCTGCTTCTCCTCCTCGTTCGCCTCTTTCTTGTACTTGTGCTGGATCTTTATCCAGAACCGTTCCCGGAACCCCACCTCGTCGCTGTCGCCCCGCAGCTCCATCGCGCCGCCCGCCACCTCGTCCACACTAAGGTACTTCTCATACACGTTCATGAACGCGACCATCCCGTCGGGGAGGACGACGGGGGTCCACTCTTCTTGGGGCCCGCGGGCGTCGCGGTCGGCGGAGACGAGCCCGTGGGCGTCGCAGGAGAGGAACTTGCCCTCGCCCGTGCCGGTGCGCAGGTTGATCGTCAGGGAGCCCGCGACGCGGGTGGTGACCCAGACCTGGGAGACGTCGGTCGGGGTGCGCTCGAGGACAGAGGGGGGCTCCGTTGTGGGATCTTCCTCAGCTCTGTTCTTGTCGAGGGTGTTGAGGACGACGCGGTGGGAGGTGGAGTTGAAGGTTATGCATATTGGGGACGGGTCGGAGGGATGGACGATGAATGTGGGTCCGCGGATCTCATACGGCTGTTCTGGCAGAACCCAAGTCTCGGGATCCTTGTCGTCCTCCTTGCGCCTCGATTTCTTGCTCGACTCCCCGCCGTCGTCCCGCTTGCGTTTTTTCGTCTTTTTCTCGCCTTTGAAGGTGAGTTTGGAGGACTTTACTGGCACTGACATGGCTTTAAGAGGTCACGCGTTCAACGGCAGGGTCAGTGAGCACGATAGAACGCGCAGAGTTGATTGAAAGTCCAGCACAGACTCGGGGAGTACAGTAATACAGAGTATACCGAGGACTAGACAGTGGAACTGTGTAGTTATTTGTCAGCATTTACCACGGCCAAATCTTTTGCAACACTCCCTCAAGACACCAGGTAAAATGAAGTTCAACGCCGGTGCGTTATGTGCTGCTGCTCGTCCGACCCTTCTCACAGGCAGACAGATGTCTCGTCTTCCCGGCGCAAGTCGCGCAAGGCCCACTTCTCCGCCCCTTCCTCCATCCGCCGCAAAATAATGTCTTCTGCCTCTCCAAGGAGCTGAGAGCCAAGCACAACGTCCGTGTCCCCCTTCTGGTGCGCCGTCTTCTGCTGACTTGGTATGCTGTCCGTAGGCTCGCTCCCTCCCCATCCGCAAGGACGACGAGGTCCGCATCGTACGGGGCAAGTACAAGGGCCGGGAGGGGAAAGTCACCCAGGTGTACCGCAAGAAGTGGGTCATCCACGTCGACCGTGTGCAGCGCGATAAGTCCAATGGTGCTACTGCGCCCATTGGCGTCCACCCCAGCAACGTCGTCATTACTACCATCAAGCTGGACAAGGACCGGTGGGTGTCTTGCGCGCCCTTGTTTTCGCGCATTTCCTTACGGATTCCAGGCGGGCAATTCTGGACCGGAAAGACCGGAAGACGACGTCGCAGGATGTTGAGATGGTCGACGTATGTTTCTTTATTCGTTGTCCCCAATTCATATCTGATGTGTTTCTTCACAGTGATTGTTGGTTAACTCTTCTTCTATTGCACTCAAAACTATCTTCATGTAACCATGATATGACGCATGCCCTTCCGGTCCTTCATATGCATTTCGATGATCATCAAGTGGGGGTATCGTACACTAATCGAAAATCACATCTGTGTCCTTGCTGCTGAGCAAGTCTCCGCCGTCATCCCCGCCAAAGTCCTCAAACTCGGGCGGCGGTGCCGTCTCCTTCGCCGCCGTATCTCTCTTCTTCTTTCCCTGCACTTTCTTGAGTCTACGAAAGACTTGTGAGCACGGAGCATACAATGTGAGGTAGGAAAATACAAACCTAAAGAATTCTTCTCTGTCCATCTCGTCGAGTTCGCTTATGATATACTTGATCGTGTTCTCCAGTCGTGGAATGACGATATGCTCGATGGCGTTCACTCGTCGGTTAGTCGCGCGGATCACTTCGTCCAGGATCATAAACGCAGTTTGCAGCGAGGCAAGGTCGACAAGCGTCTCGACTGCCTTTGCGTACACCTCCTTCGCCCGTAGCACCTGCTGTCCGCCCCGTCCCAGACCAGTCAGATTGAAATCTGTTTAGTTGTATTCGTTGAGATAGATTGATTGAGACGGACGTGCGCGAATACGCACCAGACCCCGACACACGATCGACCTCAAACGCAGGGAGCACGACACCCGAGACGTTGTCCTGCCTTGCCTTGACCTTGAACGTCGCCTGCTTGGCCTGCTCCTGGACGAGGTACGATATGTCTCCTGTCGCGTAGCTGACCTCCGCCATGGAGAACGACGCGAGCTGCATCACGCGCCCCATCTTCCGCTTTGCCTGCATTCGGAGCCGCCGCTGTGAGGTTGGTCATACGATATAGAGCACCCACTAGCGCACCTCGTCGACTTTCTTGAGGATGGCGCGGAATCGTGTCGTCAGTGCGTCCCGTTTTTTTGCAAGCAGAGAGTGGCCGGTCTGTGCACCCTTGAGGCGGAGTTTGGTGTTCGTGAGCGCCATTCTGGTCGCAAAGATATTCTCCCTTGCGCCGGCTCCAGACATGGCGTATTGGCAAAGTAGATCGGATCAAATAGATCACATCAAACTTGCCTTATACCTGCATCACCCAAATTTGGAAGTATCCGCGTCGCGTTCTTGCTTCCGCCCGCCGTGGAATGTCGACCATCCCAGTGCCTGAATTCGATTTCTGGGAGTTTGTCTCGTGCGCGCGCTGCCAGCTTCCTTTCGCTGGGTCCGCCCTTCCATTCTGGCTCACGGAATGCGGCCATGTCGTCTGCAACGCTCATCTCAGTCCGTCGTGCTCTCTCTTTCTAAAACGCGTCTGCTAACCTCGTCTCCAGACCCTGATCAGAGCTGTTCGCAATGCGGTACGGCGGGGATACAACTGGTGCCGTTGCAACAAGAAGTATGATGGCAGTCTTCCGCTGTGTTCGACGGTCCGACTCTGGCTTGATAGATGGAGGCCCCCATGTCTGATTGGTTTCGATCTGTTCCTCATGCCTTGGACTCGGCTGCATACGCCGCCAAGGTACGCTTTGCGCCAAGTAGGATAGCAGACCGCGTTCTGACGGTCTATCCAGTTCCAGCAAGAGACGATGGCGTCGCAGATACGCTATTACAGGACGAGACACAACCAGCAACGCGCTGTGATTGACCGATTTAAGCGCGATATGCTTGAACTGAAGAAGTGCTCTCTCAGTTACACTCGTGCCTTGCACCAATAACCGCGGTTTTTTCGCACAGGGTCAACGGCATATTGGCACATGAGAATGCCCAGTTTCGTGAGCAAATGGGACTCGGATACCAACAAGACGGCGGCCCGGAGCCGTTCGATACCCTCAATTTTAACGGAAAGCGTGCAATGAACGATCCTGACCAGTAAGTCCTCGGCAGCGTTCGCTGTATGCGTCCTATCGAAGTTGATGGCTTCAGATACAGACCTAGGACCTCCAGCTCGCGCTCGCGCTCGATCGTTACTCCGTTGGGACCGAACCGACTGACTCTGCCCCTGGCCAACAACCTCCCAGTCTTTCGTCCAATCAACCTCACGAAGAAGTCTCATATACCCAATCGTCCAATAAATCTGCACCGAAAGTCCAGAGGCCTGGTTCCAGTCGTTTTCTTGAGTATGTATTATGTCCATCGGGAACATCTTCGCGGTTTCATTCCCTTTCAAAGACAGTACTCGTATATACCCACATCCACACAACAGTTCTATCCCCAGCAGCTTTCCCATGCCCAGGCTGCACCCCGCCGGACGAAACAGAATCAAGAACAGCAGCCTCCCCAAGCTCAGCCACAAGCTCCGCCTGTCTCCAATTCTGCAAGATTCAAGCCTGCACAAGGAGGATCTCACACTAAAGTTCATGGTCATACTGTTACGCCGAACCGTGATCAATATCCTGCAACGAAACCAAGGAACATGGGGCCTCCGCCTACCCCCCAGCAAGTGCGTCCGCAAGCAGCTATTCCTCCTCCTTCAGCCCGCCGCGGCCGTGGAAACGCGTCTCTTCCTACCAACAGCAACCGATTTTTACCGCCCAATCAACAATTTGTTCCTCCCGCTGCCGTCAACCCGCCGCATTTCATGCCTTCAAACAATGCTCCCCAGCGCTTCCCTGTTAATGGCTCTAACAACTTATCAAGAGGACCCTTGGTTTCTGCAGCTTCATCTCGAGCGCCCTCTCGCGCGGCGGGGCCAGCGGTGGCCAACATGTCTGGAAGTGGCCAGCGCATGCCGTTCGTTCCCCACGCGCCCGGAGGCTTTGGTTAGGAGTAGGTTGTCGCGATGGACGCTACGTAGTTACTCCCGTTCGGTTGTATTTTATTCGACGCAAATGCAGTCACTGTATTTTCTCGTGTGATCGGGACGCGGTCTGTCGCAGCAGGCCAATGGTGACTGCGGGTGGCGAGGCTGTGATGATTATATAGTGATCTCATTCTCCCACCTCCTTCCTTCCGCCCCCTTGTTTCTCCACTAACGACGACATGGCCTATCAAGACCCATACTATACTGGTTGGTAACGCTCTAATCCCGCAGCACAGGCGCAAGCTAAAACACTCCGCAGCTGGCCAGTACCCTCATCCTGGCCAGCAATATTACGGCCAACCACAATATGCACCGCAACAACCTTACGGCGACGCTGCTGCGCCCGGGGAATTCAATCCCTACATCTCTGGTCAACAACCGCACCAGAGCTACGACTATGGAGGGTACCGCGATGAGCCCGCTCTGGATCCTCAGCAGCACGAACACGATCACTATGCTGTTCCGCCGCAGGTGCCGGCCAAGTCTATAGACGAGACGAGTAGATTTGACCCTGGGGAGTTTGCCCCAGCGCCCAGAGGCCCAAAGTGAGTTGGTGTGCGTCTGTACGTTGGATGGCTTTTGACGATGTTGCCAATAAAGGACAGCGAGTAACTTGAGACAATACCGGATGGAGTATCAAGGTAACCTGTGGGCCAAGGTGTGTCAGGCTTGTTCTCTCTAGCTGGTAGTTGTCCCGACCGTCTTTTCAGGGGGGACGTGGACGATGCTTCGGGAGATTTTTCTGTTGCTCTCTCATGATCCTCATATTCCTTTTGGCGACGATACTGCTAACCCTTGCCCTGGTGCATCTGCCCTTTCATTCGTTGGGGAGTTCATAATGTTGACTTGCCATTCAGTGGATACGACCGCCCAGCGTCAACATTGGCACTGTTGCTCCTACGACGTCTGGATCAACGGTATGTCGGACCTCCGGCTGTCGTGACGCTAACGCTCAGTCGACGTAGATCGTACCGACAACTAACGGCATCACTATCAATATGGGAGTCAACATCTCGTGAGCAAGGCGGTCCATCTTCCACGAACGAGTCTAACCATGTTCAGGGTTAATAATCCGAATTACTTTGCAGTCACCTTCAAGAAGATCCAAGCGGATATTTCCTACCCCTCGATGGCAACACGACGGCGATCGGGAATGGCACGGCGAACCACATCGTCATTGCCTCTAATGATCAGACGAACTTCACGTTCCCATTCTCGATTGACTACTCGACTTCTATCGACCCCAATAGCAAGATCTTGGCCGACATAGTCGAGAAGTGTGCCATTCTTGGCGGCACTAAGTCGAATCTTGTTGTTGACTACAAGATCACTGTGAGTATTGCTTTGCATTCACTTTACACAATTGTGAACATCCATGCAGCTTGGGATACAATTCCTCTTCATCACGATCTCGCCGTCAGTGTCGAACTCCTTTTCATTTGCGTGCCCGTTGACGGAGAGTGACCTGTCCGGTCTGCTTGACGGGATTTCGTCGCTTGTGGGCGGCTCATGAACGAGATGTAATTGACACTCCTGATTCGTATGACGTTCACTTTGTAAAATAATTAAATACAACATCGAACGGGTCGAACACTCGACATATCGAGTCTGGTGAGCTGATATATCGATATCGCGTTGTTTTTCGGTCAACATCGCGAACATGATGTGAAACATCTATCGAAAAAGTTCGGGTCAACATCCAATTTGAGTTCATCACTCCCGAGAGCTGTCCTGAGCAGTGCCCGACACTATCTGTAAGTTGTCCGGATTGATGGGCGGGAACTGAGCGCCCCGGCGGCGTTGTGTCGGGCGTCGCCGACGGTTCGGATCATCGTGCCGAGTTTGGTCGTGTTTGGCCGTCCTCCCGAAACATACGAGAAATTTAAGAGGGAACAGCCGCCTGAAGGTGCGATGGCCGAATCGTTGCGGCGTCAGATTAGGTGGCAGGGTGCCCGTTGTTTAGCAACAAAATATGACCAAAGTCGGCCCGACGATCCGAACCGTCGGTGACGCCCGACACAACGCCGCCGGGGGCGCTCAGTTCCCGACAAGCAACCTGGACAACTACCGGATAGTGTCGGGCACTGCTCAGGACAGCTTTCGGGTGTAATAAACTCAAATGAGATGTTGACTCATACTTCCTCGATAGATGTTTCCACATCATGTTCACGATATCGATATATCAGCTCAGCAGACTCGATATTTCGAGTGTTCAACCGATGTGATGTTGTATTTAATTTTTTTACAAAGTGAACTCATAGATTCGTACTGTCATATTATATTCGGACATTTACCATAATGCATTTGTACACTTGAATAAATCCAGCAATTCATCTGCATCTGTGCATCGCATTTACCGACCTCTGAATCGCCATTGGATGTATCCATCTGTTTGGAGTTTCTCGACCGACACTTTCTCTCGCAGAAGTTTTCCGACATCCACAGGCTTATGCCCGGTTGATCCAAGTCTCCTGAGGTGCATTGAATGAGGACAGGTTGGAGGACGCCGTCGACGATGGCTAGGCTTGTCGCCAGATGTCTTTCAATGACTTGCGACACCCACACTTCCTGGATCTCGGGTCGCTCCAAGACTATTAGATATAACCAAAGAGCCTGGTCGGCAGGCAACGCATCGACGGAGACTGAACGAAGATTCGGATAGATGGACGCTGACTCCGGTGGCTCTGGCGGCCCGCTATTAGCTCCTTGGTTGGAGCCCCATGATAGCCTACTGGGATAAGATTCAGCATGGATACACCCACTGCAGCCTCAGCCAGGTTACTAGAAGAACGCGTTCGCGGCAGTCTACTCTGACGCCGTCTAGCCGCGTCGTGTTGTGTGGGCAGCAGAAAGTGGGGAAGTGAATGTATCAGTTGCAGATCCTCTACCGTTTTGAGAGCGCGAAGGTATTCGCTGTTGTCGATCTCGGTCTCGGTCTGAGTCGCTTTGGTGAACACGGAGGCATTCAGTAGTCTGAGTGTGCGCAGTCTAGTGAATGCATTGGGATCCTGGAAGCACTTCGCCAAGTCTGGGATGTGACTCCCTGCCAGCTCCAGATATTCCAAGTTTGGAATGTGCAGGAACGAGAGGAGATTATGACGAGGAGCAAATACGTTCGGAAGAGGTCGGCAGAAGCTGAGCGCCAATCTTTTCAAGGAGGGGATCTCGATAGGGGGTAGCGACGTGGACTGTAGATCGTCCATCGGCCGCAGCTTGGGCAGAATGAGCTCCGCCAAGAGAGGGGACGCAACAATCATGTCGCGAAAGTCTGCATATGTAGTCCGCATCCCCTGGATCTCCAAGCGTGTAAGTCCCACCAAGGCGACGGGGGAAGCCACGCCATGGAGCCGGAGTGAGAACAATGGCGCTTCCAGAAGAAGCGAGTTCTGAGGAATTGTCATACTGATATTGGGATGAGGGTCAAAAAAGTCGAGATCGAGCACTTTCAGATTGGGCGATTTCTGTGCATTCTGGAGAGGCGCAAAAATTTCCTCTGGATTAGAAAGGACACCGTCGGCCTTGATGGCTAAACGGTGCAAACGATGAACATGCTGCACAACAAGCAGCATCACACAGCTGACGACGGACATGTACTCCGGTTGTCATTGATATCTGGAGGTTCAAAGTGACGTCGAACAAGCAAGATTTCGAGCGTTCGAGAGACACTGCTGTCCATGCAACAGCATCTCGCATCTCGAATGGTCGTATATTCGTCCATAGATCCGGATGTTCCAAGCAGCTTGAGCGCCACCGCCTGCTAACAGCGGAATAGGTCTTTAAGCACCCTGTTCCAGCGGTTGCCGCAGATTTAAATATTTGAGCAAGTATCTCGACAGGTAGCAAGGAGATGCCAGTGACAGGCTCTCCTACCTCCCTGCGTCCGAGTGCGGTCAATAGAAGAAAGTGCATTGGTAGCAACGCGCTCACATAGTAGCAGACGCCGCGTGATTGCTACAGACCCTATATTGTACTTACTTGTTCGTCACCAATATAGGGTATCTGTAACACTGAACAGAGACTAGCCTCAAACCCCTAACTTTGTCTCGGCCTCAAAGTTCAAACTCTCCAAGTCGGAGTAGCATATTACGCCCATAGCTAATCACTGCGTTCAGCGGGGTCTAGTCAGCGATGCTGTCTAGAGCCATAGACGCACGCGGCGGGCTAGACCGCCACATGTGTCTAAGTCACGTGGTCACACCACGTGGAGGCCAGTCTATATCGGTGCATCATCCAGATACCAACCGAACCCTTGGCCGGCCGCCGCATCATGATGATCGGCCCAAAAATAAATCAACTTCTGACCACAATGAGCTTCAAAGAGGAAGACACAGAAGAAGATTCTGCAGCCCTGCTTCGATTCCGATCCTCGTTTCTCAGTTTGCTCTGGGTTCTCCCGAAAAAGAGCAACTCCGGAGGTCTCCACGAAAGCCTCGTCCAGTGGCGAGACTGACATCCGATTCTTCCGACTCCCCGAGTCGCAAAGAAACGAAACCGTACCTACTCGGGAGAGGTAAATTTTTGGCAGCGGGTCCGACGAAGTCTACCACCGAATTAGATCTCCCAAGAAGCAAAAACGAGCTTATGCTCCTCCTGAAGTATACGCCCACCTTCGCGAATTGAATGACCACTTGGCTGTTGATCTCGATGGTTTACCTCATTGCTCTCGCTCGAGGATGAATTAACATATCAACTTCCAGTGATTTTTTGCGGTATCAAGTACTCCCGTTTTCGATTCTTTGGAAGAATCCCTGAGCAGTGAACCCATTTCGCAGCCCGGGTAAGAAATCTGCAGAAACAGGCCACCACTTCGGCCACCCCAGCAATCACTTCTACTGGTCAGAGCCAGTACCTTTTGAGTTCAAGTTGTCTGATGATTGTTTGGGATAAAGGTGTCTTCACCAGTCAGGCACGTAGCTCGTGAACGCATTCACAGTAACAAAATTTTAACGTCTTGTTTCTAGGTCTCACGGACACCAAACTATCTCCCACAGAGGACTTCACGCTCCCAGATCGATTTTCACTCGGTCTCGTCAGTTTGACTGCTTCTTTGTTTCTTTGTCGCTCAGCTCACGCTGTTCGGGGTCTAGACTAACTTGGTCCATCGACCAACCTCCGAAGTCGGTCGTTTTTCTTTATCACATAATAGTCGTCTTACGCCGAGGCACAGCAAATGGAGCTATCCAGCGAGGAACAGAGAGCCGTGTTCCTGTGTTTCTGGCCAAGATCGCCCGCTATCGGCCTCGGATTGTCTGCTTTGTAGCCTGAACATAGCTCAAGTTGTCGAGTCTAGTTTGAAGGCGGTAATTGCCTTTTTTTTCGAGTTCGTGACACAACGTGATTCCCTTCTGGTCAGAACTTGAAGCATGCGAAAACTTGGGGCTAAGGCAATATAAAATGGTTCATCCAAGTAAAGCTCTTTCGCTCTTCAAAAAGCCGTCTCATCTTGCTCAGGTCTGTCAAAATATTCCGAAACACTGTTCTTTGCCGCTCCGAGCACCTCTGGCTTGGTAACTCAGTTTCAGGTGTGTTCTGTGTGTTCCATTCTTCGCCCCGCGTTCTGAATTGTGAACAGCGGCCAGCGAAAGCCAAGATATTTGGTGAACTAAGACAGATAGTGGAACGTCTGAAAGCGGGAGAGGTGATCTCTGAGGGGATGTTTATGATCCGCGCAGACCAAATTGCGCCGACTCCTTCCATTCAAATCTTGGAAACCTTGAAAGCTGAGGCAGACAGTGAAACCCTCTTTTGATTTTCGCACACAATCATACTTGGATTAGAGGCCATTGCTTGACATGGCAGTTACGAATCCGGTCTTACATAAGGAAACCTTTGAATTTGGCCAACGCTGCTTCGAGCTT
>QVIE01000806.1:0-16603 GCA_013387415.1 Panellus pusillus | reverse complement strand
TCAGTAGTCTGAGTGTGCGCAGTCTAGTGAATGCATTGGGATCCTGGAGCACTTCGCCAAGTCTGGGATGTGACTCCCTGCCAGCTCCAGATATTCCAAGTTTGAATGTGCAGGAACGAGAGGAGATTATGACGAGGAGCAAATACGTTCGGAAGAGGTCGCAGAAGCTGAGCGCCAATCTTTTCAAGGAGGGGATCTCGATGGGTAGCGACGTGGACTGTAGATCGTCCATCGGCCGCAGCTTGGGCAGAATGAGCTCCGCCAAGAGAGGGGACGCAACAATCATGTCGCGAAAGTCTGCATATGTAGTCCGCATCCCCTGGATCTCCAAGCGTGTAAGTCCCACCAAGGCGACGGGGGAGCCACGCCATGGAGCCGGAGTGAGAACAATGGCGCTTCCAGAAGAAGCGAGTTCTGAGGAATTGTCATACTGATATTGGGATGAGGGTCAAAAAAGTCGAGATCGAGCACTTTCAGATTGGGCGATTTCTGTGCATTCTGGAGAGGCGCAAAATTTCCTCTGGATTAGAAAGGACACCGTCGGCCTTGATGGCTAAACGGTGCAAACGATGAACATGCTGCACAACAAGCAGCATCACACAGCTGACGACGGACATGTACTCCGGTTGTCGGTCATATCTGGTTCAAAGTGACGTCGAACAAGCAAGATTTCGAGCGTTCGAGAGACACTGCTGTCCATGCAACAGCATCTCGCATCTCGAATGGTCGTATATTCGTCCATAGATCCGGATGTTCCAAGCAGCTTGAGCGCCACCGCCTGCTAACAGCGGAATAGGTCTTTAAGCACCCTGTTCCAGCGGTTGCCGCAGATTTAAATATTTGAGCAAGTATCTCGACAGGTAGCAAGGAGATGCCAGTGACAGGCTCTCCTACCTCCCTGCGTCAGTGCGGTCAATAGAAGAAAGTGCATTGGTAGCAACGCGCTCACATAGTAGCAGACGCCGCGTGATTGCTAACAGACCCTATTTGTACTTACTTGTTCGTCACCAATATAGGGTATCTGTAACACTGAACAGAGACTAGCCTCAAACCCCCTAACTTTGTCTCGGCCTCAAGTTCAAACTCTCCAAGTCGGAGTAGCATATTACGCCCATAGCTAATCACTGCGTTCGGGGTCTAGTCAGCGATGCTGTCTAGAGCCATAGACGCACGCCGCGGGGCTAGACCGCCACATGTGTCTAAGTCACGTGGTCACACCACGTGGAGGCCAGTCTATATCGGTGCATCATGCAGATACCAACCGAACCCTTGGCCGGCCGCGCATCATGATGATCGGCCCAAAAATAAATCAACTTCTGACCCACAATGAGCTTCAAAGAGGAAGACACAGAAGAAGATTCTGCAGCCCTGCTTCGATTCCGATCCTCCGTTTCTCAGTTTGCTCTGGGTTCTCCGAAAAAGAGCAACTCCGGAGGTCTCCACGAAAGCCTCGTCAGTGGCGAGACTGACATCCGATTCTTCCGACTCCCCGAGTCGCAAAGAAACGAAACCGTACCTACTCGGGGAGAGGTAATTTTTGGCAGCGGTCCGACGAAGTCTACCACCGAATTAGATCTCCCAAGAAGCAAAAACGACTTATGCTCCTCCTGAAGTATACGCCCACCTTCGCGAATTGAATGACCACTTGGCTGTTGATCTCGATGGTTTACCTCATTGCTCTCGCTCGAGGATGAATTAACATATCAACTTCCAGTGATTTTTTGCGGTATCAAGTACTCCCGTTTTCGATTCTTTGGAAGAATCCCTGAGCAGTGAACCCATTTCGCAGCCCGGGTAAGAAATCTGCAGAAACAGGCCACCACTTCGGCCACCCCAGCAATCACTTCTACTGGTCAGAGCCAGTACCTTTTGAGTTCAAGTTGTCTGATGATTGTTTGGGATAAAGGTGTCTTCACCAGTCAGGCACGTAGCTCGTGAACGCATTCACAGTAACAAAATTTTAACGTCTTGTTTCTAGGTCTCACGGACACCAAACTATCTCCCACAGAGGACTTCACGCTCCCAGATCGATTTTCACTCGGTCTCGTCAGTTTGACTGCTTCTTTGTTTCTTTGTCGCTCAGCTCACGCTGTTCGGGGTCTAGACTAACTTGGTCCATCGACCAACCTCCGAAGTCGGTCGTTTTTCTTTATCACATAATAGTCGTCTTACGCCGAGGCACAGCAAATGGAGCTATCCAGCGAGGAACAGAGAGCCGGTGTTCCTGTGTTTCTGGCCAAGATCGCCCGCTATCGGCCTCGGATTGTCTGCTTTGTAGGCCTGAACATAGCTCAAGTTGTCGAGTCTAGTTTGAAGGCGGTAATTTGCCTTTTTTTTCGAGTTCGTGACACAACGTGATTCCCTTCTGGTCAGAACTTGAAGCATGCGAAAACTTGGGGCTAAGGCAATATAAAATGGTTCATCCAAGTAAAGCTCTTTCGCTCTTCAAAAAGCCGTCTCATCTTGCTCAGGTCTGTCAAAATATTCCGAAACACTGTTCTTTGCCGCTCCGAGCACCTCTGGCTTGGTAACTCAGTTTCAGGTGTGTTCTGTGTGTTCCATTCTTCGCCCCGCGTTCTGAATTGTGAACAGCGGCCAGCGAAAGCCAAGATATTTGGTGAACTAAGACAGATAGTGGAACGTCTGAAAGCGGGAGAGGTGATCTCTGAGGGGATGTTTATGATCCGCGCAGACCAAATTGCGCCGACTCCTTCCATTCAAATCTTGGAAACCTTGAAAGCTGAGGCAGACAGTGAAACCCTCTTTTGATTTTCGCACACAATCATACTTGGATTAGAGGCCATTGCTTGACATGGCAGTTACGAATCCGGTCTTACATAAGGAAACCTTTGAAGTTTGGGCCAACGCTGCTTCGAGCTTCAAGCCGTTATAGTAAGTATGACCTGCTTGCTCGCCAATACTTCCGCACTATAACGGCTGGTGACTAGCCTATAACTTTGCTGAAACTGGCGTTGCATAAGTACATGATATTCTAGTACATTGTGTTTCTCGTTTGTGAATGTAGAGCAAACAAAGTGTTAACTGGCAACGTGCTATAGTACAAACAAGGTAGTCTACGTCTACTCTTCCATATCGTCTCCACTGTTCATATCGTCGTCACTGTCGCTGTCCTCGCCCTCAGCGACCTCAATCGGATCAAGGCTGATGTCGTGGTCTGCGCCTAAGTACGAATCGCAAATGACATACAACTTGAGAGAGTGTGTGCCCTTCGGCAGTGTGATTTCGAGTTTGACGGCCAGGTTCTTGTTGACCGTTACACGCTTGATCGCCAACAGTCGACGGGTAGTAGGTTCCCCAACAACCAGCCACCAGTTGGCCATTTTCTTGGAAGGATAATAGGGAGCAACGACATCTTGGTCACTCCCGTCGTCGTCCTCGTCAAGGTCTCGAGTGAGTGCGACTTGCAGGATTATCGGCGCTCCGGCTGTGTAATCCCCCTTTACCAGTTCGTGGGAGACGTCCACCGTGGGGTAAGAGTTAACGAATGTAGCCACATCTTTCCTGCAAGCAATCGTCAGATAGGACTAGCGCGAATGACATCAATGTCACATACATTTGAGCGGAGGTCATCTGCAGAAGTTCCACCCTCTTGTCATCTTCCATCTCCATGATATCGTAGACTGATTCAATACCAGTGGCTTTACACCGGTCGATAACCTAAAAGATATGAGAGCATGATGTGAACACGAGAGGTTTCGCGCGTACCTCGGGCTCGAAGTGCGGGATCTGCTTCAGGGGCGAATCCGTCTCCCACACCGCTTGAACACACATCTGAGAAAGATCCATCGCCCCCAAGGCATTCAGCCACGCGTTAGACGACATAACATCGACACAAGCGGAGAGCAGATTGAGCACTTTCTCTAGTACCAGCACTTGATCAGCGACCAGATCCGGAGGAAGCTGTAAGCGGGAGAAATGAGCCTGGAGGAGGAGAAACGTCTTGAAGTGAGGAGCCTCGAAATCGACCTTGTCCAGCTTAACGGGCACACGGTCATATATTCGACGCAGAAGAGCGTCTTCGTGGCGACGGATGGGGATGGACTCGAACTCCGCGGATGACGAAACGACTTCCAGGATACCCTTGAGCTTGGTGCGCTCCTTCAATGAGAGAGTGTACACTTCGACAGTGACATCTGAATTTAGAGTCAATAGATGTTGACCAAATGCGGGAATATGCTTACATGATATATTGTAGTAAGCAGCAATCATACCGAGATTGAGCGCTGAAACGTCCATCTCGTCTTCAATGGCAATCGACTTCGAGTTAACCAAGTCGACCAGCGTGTTTTCGACCAGCTCCGACAGATGATCAGATAGATGTTGGTGGTTGACATTGTGCAGGTTGTAGTAGTTGGGATTTTGGGTCATCCGCCGGTAGAAGTATGTCCATGTCAAGATGTCCATGGCATCTTGCTTGTTTTCGATCGTTTTCACCGCGATTTCCGCCAGGAAGTAGTCATGTAGGAAGTGGGTCGAAAGATGTGACTCGATTGGCAGTCCTTCCGCCAGGAACTTCTTGTAGAATTCTTTGCGCGTCTGTTGGCACATTAGCACACAGCGACTGCGCTCGTCTTCTGTCGGGCGGCAGGCGCGACCCATCATCTGAAGAACATCCATGACGGGGTAGTCGACATATCGATGTTCCCTCCCCTCGTAAGATTGGACCCCCATGATGATGACCATATAGCTGGCCACAGGAAGACTCCAAGCCGTGTCCTGTGATAGCAACCAGTCAGTGCTTGTCGGCGGGAACAATGTGCGATACACGTACCCGCGATGCCACCAACACTTGTACTGCGCCAGATTCGAATAACCGCTGAACAATCCGCTTGTCTTGTTTGCTCAGAGCCTCGTGGTAGTAGCCTATACCGTGTTTTAGGCACTCAACCAGCTCTTTGTCGCTGATATTGTCAAAGTGCGGGTTCAGCACTTCAACGTCTTCGACATTCAAGAACCGATCGGGTTTGTCATCAGCTGCACAGTGCGTGAGGAGATCGTCGACAGTAAGTCGACATTGGCGACGTGAGGGGACAAAGATGATGACAGGTTTGGTCGGCGAGTATTCTACAATTGACAGATACGCGGGTTTGGACATCGCGATCATGAGGGATGGAAAGTGGGGGATAGTGAAAGATTGCAGATGAATGTCCATATCCAACGGACGCGCACTGGAGACGAAGTCAGTGTTGGCAGAATCAACGAGTTGGAAATCCATGCCTCGGGGAGAAATTGAAGATCGCGTGTGACGGGGCACCCATCCACTCACCCAGATCACGAGCGTTGGCGAGTGAAACACCGCATGCTACGATCCGAGTTTTGTTCTCTGTCTGCTCCGAGACATAACGGGTACGTGAGATGACGACTTCGTACGTCGGTCCTACTTCGCCTCCAACCAATTGAACTTCATCGGCAATGAGAAGACCAATATTTTGCACGTTTTTCCGTTGGCGCCATCTTCGAGAAATGACATCCCACTAGAGGAGAATTAGATTGAAGTACTCAAGAGATGAAATCAACTCAGATACCTGGGTTGGCGTGCAAATGATAACGTCGCCTTTCTCGAGCAGTCGCAGATCAGCACTTGTCTCGCCTGTAAGACTGACAATCTCTTTTCCGCCTTGGACTTGCGCAAACTTGGCGCGCCATTCTGCAACACGCTGATCAACCATCTCCTGATACGGTTCGATACAGACGGCACGGGGTTGCTCGCGTTTGCTCCAAAGACGGAGGAGGGCAAACTCCGCACAGATCGTCTTCCCACTTCCAGTTGGTGCTCCGATGAACACGTTTTCGTCAGAAGTGTACAGGGCCTGGAAGACTTGGGTTTGGATCTTGTTGAACGTTTGTATCGATGAAGAATATATGGCTTCAAACTCCTTGTTGTGCAGGGCAGAGAGTGGCAGAACCTGGAGGTCAAGAAGGGGAGTAGGGGGAGGGAATTTTTCGGGAAGAATGAGATGCTTGAAGGAAATCGGTAGACGAGTCTCAGCATGCAGCCAGCGATCCGAAATGACTGATATGTAGTAATTAGGAGGGACGGGTTCAAACATTGGCACGGTGAGGGTGACATTGTGTTCGTCCTCGGCGTAACGCTGGCGCAGAACGAAAGAATCATGGAAGAGAATTATTTCACCATCCACATCCTCGACCAAGATCAGAAATGTCTCAGCGCCGCCGTGGATCTTTTCGTCCCAACGGAAATCAGGAATGATGGACAAGTCGATCCGCAGGAGTGAACGGGTGATCGGTTGTACTTGAGCTTGCAGCCTGTGGAATATTATGAGCGAGGTCATGTGATGTTACACTGACTACTTACTGAAGTTTGGGAAAGTTGTGCACTAAACGATGAACAAGCCTGCCAGCGTTCGGTATCCCGATGAGTTCTCCAATCTCCGGAGGACTCTGCAAAAAAAATTATTCACTAGTTGCTGGAGGCTCGTCAACACTCACAAGATCAAAATAGCGATACCAGGGCTATGGGAGAGTGAGCGCATGTACACGAATGTTTATGGAAAGAACTCACGAACTGCTTCCCCTCTGCTTTCCGTATGATGTCCGATTGTACACCCTTAAACTGGCGCAAAGGGGTCATGGATCCCCACCTACAGAAGTGTAAGAGATCGATAGATGCGGATGGGATCGGGTTCACTGACATTCGCTTTTCAACCATCTTGCAAAGATCAAGGGCCGCCTTCGCGGGCACCGCCCACCCGCGCTTGAGGCAAATTTCGAACATGGCACGCAGGATACTGAATTTGAAATCAAGTCCGATACGGTCAAAAGTACAGATAACCCACCGTCCGGCAGATTGCTGCACGAAGACCATATCGGCGACAAGTACAAACCCTAAACATTTTCAGTCGGATGGTTGACAACCATGGAGATGCCGATGCACACCATCTAACTTCAATTGCGAGATGTAGGCTTGAAGCAAGACGTTGATTTTGGCCGCCGGCTCTTCGACGTTTTCCTTGACCGGAATCGGCACCCGTTCGAGAAGTTTCGCGAGCTCGAGCTTTTCCTGGACAATGTTGTTACAAGGTCGCATATAAACAATATTACGAGCGGACAAACCTCCTGACGAACCTGGAAATAAGTCGATCAGAACCTGTTCATTCAGAGAACGGGGATAGCTCACCGGAAGAAGTTTGAACTCGTTCGACAGAGCGAATACTCGGAATAGCTCCAAAGTCGACATTGTCGGCCGCAAATGTTGATTGTAGGTCATCATGGAGTTGTATGTCACATAATAATGCGACGCAATCCTGCCCAACTCCGTACTTTGGAACCTTCCGGATGATCGCTCATACTTGAGCAATTGACATTTTTCGAGGAGAACGGCGGCTGAGTGTACGATATCTGCGCGCTTTTGGATCAAGCCAAGATCATCCTCCTGATAATCGACACCGACACCGTACAACCCCGGCGATTTGAGCATACGCACATACCTGGGTGTCCCAAGTGAGTTACACATGAGATACTGGAGGAGACGTGACTCACAGATATGTATAACCCAGCCATTGCACGGCTTCGTCCCTATTCCGAATGGTCCCGAGTACAATTTCTGCATTCAGGTTGTCGGCCAGCTTCGAAACAAACTGAGACTCGATGGGGAGCTGCTGGTTCAACAAGCTCAGATAGTACTGAAGTTCGGAGTGATTGGTAATGATGATGCCTTCACCAAAAGTGTCGTGCTGGGGACGACCAGCACGACCCAACATCTGCAGAACGTCCTGAGATGACAACTCCACCCATCGGCCTTTCTCCGGGTTGTAGATCTGCGTTCCTTTGATGATGACGGTATGAGCTGGGAGATTGACACCCCAGGCAAGGGTAGCGGTGGAGACCAAAACCTGCAAAGAACCGTCGTTGAACAACTCCTCGACGAGTCCACGGTCCTCTCTCGTCATTCCAGCGTGATGGATACCAAAACCAAAGGGAAGCAAATCCCGCAAATTGGCATCCTTGACGTTATTAGCCTCCTCGGTAAGAATCTCTCGCACAGCACCGTCAGGTTTGACGAACTGGGTGATCGTCTCCTTTTCGATCGCCATATCCCGCAGAAACTTGGCTGTCTTCGCCGTCTCCTTGCGAGAGTGCACAAACACCAAAGTCTGATTTTTTCCCGCTTGGTCAAGCACTTTCTCATAACACACTTCGTTTGTGACCTGGTACCGTTTGATCGCCCTCTTCTCGGTGATACCAATGAACTGCTGTTGAAGTCCACACGGCCGGTAAGAGGCGTCGAAGTAGAACAGTCCCTTCGATGCCTCGACTCGAAGGAATGTAGCAACATCCTGCCAGTTCGGGAGTGTCGCCGAAAGTCCCACAAGACGAACGTACTCCGAAGTTTGCTCCATCCTTCGGATTGTTCGCGCAACGATGCTCTCCAGCACAGGACCACGTTCATCGTGAAGGAGATGGATCTCGTCAATGATGATGAGCCGCACGAGATTTGTGTAACTCGTATCCGTGCTTTTTCGTGTGATGACATCCCATTTTTCCGGAGTAGTGACGATAATTTGGGTCTCGGCAATTTGCTGCTTTGTCATTTGGGAATCACCGGTCAATTCGCCAACAGTTATCCCAAAGACTTTGAGACGACTGGAGAAATTGCCAACCATCTCTTGTACAAGAGCTTTCATTGGAGCGATATAGACAATCTTGAAAGCGGCGAGATCAAAGGCGCCTGTCTCCTCGGCTCGATATTTTCCTAGTTCATTGAGGATAGTGAGCATAGCGACGTTAGTCTGCAAAATAAGGTTAGAGGGGAGAAATGAAAGTGTGTGAGGCGAACCTTGCCAGCTCCGGTCGGCGCACACAAAAGTATAGGTTCGTCGGTCCCGAAAGCGATTGGGTAAACCTGGCTTTGAACGGGATTGAGCCTGGGACGGTGAAAGCCGGGCGCGCCCATGCAGGAAGGTCGGAAATAGGGACGAGGTCTGTGTCGGGAATGGTCTTTTTCTTCGGCGCAGGCACATGAATTTCTTCGTATCCCTTCCTAGCGCGTTTGAACGAGCCTTCGGGAAGCTTGCACTTCTTGTTCGACATCAGGTGACCGCCTTGGCTGAAAGCCATGCTCTCCAGGTCCACTGTGCGTTTAGGCTGCAAGGTGGAGCCAGGGCGAGGGTGGCGGTCTTGGGCACAGCGGGCTTGGCTTCATCGTCGACATCCATCGCATCCGACGGCTTGGCCTTCGTGGCCTGCCGATCACCAGCGAGCTCACGCAAGATCCACCCTACGCCCTTTTCCCGCATCGCTACCTCTACGTTCACCCGCTCGTCAGCATCGCTTCGCATCAATTTGGTACACCACACGACCACGTCGCGATTTTTGAGGAATTTGGTCGTGATATGAAACTCTGATACTCGAAGAGCTCCATAAGCTGGTTTTCACAGTCACGCAGGTTGGATTCGGAGCCGAGGATAGAGAGAACGGAGGCCGCCTTGTCTGCTGCGGTAACGGGGTCGGGGTAAATTTCCGAGATCTGGCGTTGGACCCAGAACCCATCAACAGCATGAGGGAGACGATTCCTTGTCGGCCTTGACTTTTTTCTCCTGCGACGCCTCGCCACCTATCACGAGCTCATCGTCTCCGTCCTCGACGCCATCCTGCGGTGGAGCGTCCTCTTGCTCTTTCTCGTCATCGTCGGAGTCCTCGCGTATGTCGAATTGTTCCTCATCCTCCTCGTCCTGTTCGTCCTCGTCGAATACAACAGCAACGCCGACCTCGTCGTCGATTTCCGCGTCCTTGCGTTCCATATCCGGGTCCGCCATAGTCTCGTCTTCAGCGCCGTAGTCCGTAATTTTTTGGACAGATTGATCAGCTGGGAGAAACTGTTCATTCGACACGGACCCTATCACCTCTTCGATTTCCCGTTTCTTGTCGAAGTCCTTCATGTCTCGTTTTTGAGCGTCTCGAGTACGATGTCGGTAGCACTCCGAACAATATCCTGCGCCTGTCACCGAGAGAGGTGTGAACGGAAGAGAGTATGAGTTCATAGACTTCGCGTGTCTCGGCTGTGCGTGGCCTGTAGGTAAGGCCCTCGACGTCCTGGGTTGCTTCGATGATGTCGGTGTACCCAAAGCCCGTCGTTTCCGCCTTCGCTTCGCAGTTTGCTTCTCCGACGTGTCTTGGCGATCAGAGGCCTTTTTCTTCTTCTTCTCGAGGTCTTTCGGCGCTTCGCGCACGACGCGCGAGCCATGTCGCGCGGGTCAATGCGACCGGCGAGCGAAGTAGGCGCGCCATCGGGCTCTTTGTCTCTGCGTGGTAATGCCGACCGGTCGGCGGTCAGGACGAGAGATGAAATAGCCCCATAGTTGTAACCCGAGAGATCAGGCTTTTTGCTGGGAGCACCAGCCATGGTGAAGCAAAAGTGCCGAGTGTTTGACTCTATTGAATGATCAACTTTCAACCCCGAACCGGTACCGCCGGGGTAATAACACTTTGACAGTCGTTATTTAACTCCACTCGTTCAATACAAGCCCTCTCCATGGCGGATCTCACTCAGCTTGTTCCTCCCAATGACCTTTCCACGCATGACCGTACAACTGTGTTAACCATTTCTTTTGTCGCCTAGCTTCCTTCAGAAACACTGCATAATTACACTCTGACCAAGAATCGTCTATTCAATCCCAATCCAAGGCCTGCAGAACAGATGATCATGACCAGAATATACAAGGCTGGGCGCAGCAGCTTCTGGAGCATGCCTGGATAGTGTGCGGGAACCTGCCAGTATCGGAGGTGCATGCCACCATCCCAATAACATCCCAGTTGCTCACAGGTTGCTGGCATATTCATCAAGATAAGTGCCCCGAACTTGACCAGTATGCCGACACCTCGACTGGCCATCTTCCTCCCCTCCCAGCTCCGGAACTCACCACCAGGATTCTAAACACGGTCCTCTTCTTGCAAATCAGCACTGCTAAAGAATATTCCGCACGTACCCGGACCTTTTGTCTACACTCGGTTCTGTCGATGAACAACTCATTGTCGTGGCCCTCCAAAATCCCGGCCAAACAATTGAGGCAACCCAGAAGCACGCGCAGAACACCAAAGAGACTCGTGCGCAAATGGGTAAGACTTTGAGAATGGTCGGAGTTGGTCTTGGAGCGGTGGCAGGCGGTGTGGTAAATATCCCGCAAGCAGAACACTCTATAGACATCCTTACTCTTGTTCAGCTTGTCGGCGTCACAGGAGGCCTTGCGGCTCCCCTTGTCGGCGCTGGCGTCAGCACACTCCTCGGTGTATTGGGTGTCGGTGGCACATCCGTCGGTTTGATTGCCAGCGGCCTCGCCAGTACACAATATTCTTCGCCAAGAAAGTTTGGTCTGACTCCTCATGTGCAGGCTCTAGTGTCATCTGTGGCGCATTGTTCGGTGCATACGGGGCTCATTCCACATCAAAAAATGGTCGAGAGGCACACGAGGGAAATAAGAGATTTAGATATTCTCCCGGTTCACAGGCACAGCAAGACCAAGAAACACTAGCTGTGCGATTGTGTGTCAGTGGATGGCTCAACTCTCGAGCTGATGTGGTTGCACCTTGGACAATTTTCGAAGGCGATGATACCTTTGCATTGCAGTGGGTATGCTCCTTCAATTTGTCCCAAGCTGCTGCAGTCTCAACTGTAGCTTTAGGAAGTGGAACTTCTGGAATCGCTTTCGAACGCATTGTACTCCCTAGTCAAAGTGAACGCCATGCAATACATCAGAAAGGAAGTCATCAGGCGTACTGTCTTTGCCAGCCTCATGAGCTCCCTTGCCCCGATTGCTTGGCTCAAAATTGGTCAGATTATTGGTGAGTGATACCTAGTTACACCGTACTATAGGTTTCGCTAATTTTCCAGACAACGATTGGATGAATAGCAAAGCATTAGCAGTCAAAGCGGGTGCTGTCTTGGCTGACCTCCTCAAACAGCGCGTTTTTGGAAATCGCCCTGTTACACTTACAGGTTAGCTGCTTGTTCTTGGAGGAGATACTGGTCCGATCAGGTCCAGGATTTTCGTTGGGAGCCTTGGTCATCTTCGAGGCACTGAAATGTCTGGCTCTGTTACCTCCGTCGGAGACCAACCACCTCATCCAGGACGTATTTTTGTTCGGAACGCCCGCCCCAGTTGATCCTGCGACATGGACAAGCATTCGACGACTGGCCTCTGGACGTGTGGTGAATGGCTACTCCCCGAACGATTATGTTCTCGCTGTCTTGTCGAGACTCACAATTGGTTGGGGCGTGGCTGGCCTACAGCCCATTGACGTTATGGGAGTCGACAATGTGTTTTGCCAGGAGGTAACTGGGCACACAAAGTGGAGAGGCATGATAGGGAAATCGTTGCTGCAGTGCGGAGCACCAGGGGTAATCGATACTCGTGCCGCTGCTCAGGAAGCGCAGGAGGAATGCCACAGGGGCAGAGAGCAATGAGACCGAGTTGACTGAAGAAGAGGTCGATCAGATGGTTATCCGATAAGTTACAATTGCAGCCTGTGCGTAATTGAAGAAGCTGAATAGCGAAGCACACCGAGGGATCTGATGAAAACAACCACCGTTAGTGCATCAAATATATGTGATATCTTGGGCCGAAATCAAGCTGCTTGATATGATGGATATCTGGGAGTCTGATTGTTAATCACGTGACACAGAAATTTCCCGATATGGTAATTTTGAGATCACGTGCAAGATCGCATATTGATTGTATCGGGCCGGTGTTTTTCTGCCGAGATATCACACCAATATAGACAACTCACAGCGGGGGACCAGGGATATAAACGCTCTTTAAGTTAGGTACACTACTAGTTGTTCTGTAAACAAAACAAATCCGCCTGAAACTTACCTCGACACATATTGATTCTGACCGATTGAATTTTGAATGCAAACTTGATGTATCGAAGGTTGTATTGAGACCTTCGAAAAAACATGCATCGAGATACCTTTCGCGAGCATAGAAAAGAATTATAATACATTGAGAATACCCCGATTCGAAATGGGTCTGTATACTACAACTATGGAGTGCGTCGATATTGATTTTTAAATTCTGAGTTTCAAATCGGATCTAAATGCCGGCGATACACCAAGTATCGGCTCAAATTTCGAGATCGCCGAAACGTCGGCTGAAATTTCAAGTTTTTAGATCCACTAAACTTGTCTGCCGATGATCGGCAGATGATCGGCAGATAAGCTGCCGACCATCCGCCGTGGGATCGCGAAGCACCAGAATCCACTGAAGGAACAACATGCGAATTCATACTACTGTAGCTATTACTCCCGTGTGTACAAATATACATGAATTACGGAGTCCATGGCTCCAATACTACTCTGCCAAGTTCGCGAGGTACTGTGCGGCGATCGAGTCATTCTTCATCGCGACTTTGCGGGCGGCGGTACTGAACCTCAATTTGTTTTTCCATTCCGCGTACTTGTAAAGCTTCGCCTGCCCGTTCTCTATTTCCTTCAACCGCTTCACAAACCAACGCTCAGAATTGGCATTCCACCAACCCGTGTTGAGTCCAGACGACCAGAATGCTGACGGGGTTGGCCACCAGGAGATATATTTCATCTGAAAACCATCCTCTTCCTTGGAACTCTTCTGTCCTAGAGGAAAATAAGCAATAGATCGAAGAAAACAACAACCGAACGCACCTGTCTCAACTGGATAGACTCCGCAGATAAGGTTGATTTCCTCTGCCGTTAAAGCTTCATGCCATAGCCCGGGCCCATTCTCGTCACCCAGATACTTTCCGGACTTGATGAGTTCTTCGGAGGGTTCCAAACAGACGAGGTCTTCAGCGTCGACTATGACCATACGCGCGAGTCGGCCTACAATCCCTCCATGAAACAAAGCCGCGTGACCGCGGGGAGTGCGCAAGAATGCATTCCGATGCTCGACATAGACTCCGAAGTCGACGAGCGTCGGGATGTACCCAACAGGGCGGCGGCCGAGAGCGTAGGCTGGCGGGGAGCGAGAGCCGAATAGTGGAGGGGTCTTGACCATCCGGGATAGAACTCTACACCCAGTCTCACTAGATGCTTGATGATAGATTGGGCATCTGCAAGTCCCGACCTGATTATTTGAAGGACGGCGGCAGCTCTCTCCAGCAGAATGGATGGACTGGAAGCGTCAGCGCGACACGGGCGAACCTCGTAAAGCTTGCGCTTCTCGATGATCGACACCTTGACATCGACCGCCCACTCACCCGCCAAGTGGGAGTGTGGATTCGATAGGTCAAGCAGATCGCCGGGTATCTCGTTGAGGTCTTTAACAAGAATGAGTTGCAGCAGGGTTGGCAATGCTGAATTCTTGGTGTTCTTCCACGTCTCGTCACCGAGGGCCCAAGCACAGCTCAATTCTGGCATTTGCTCACGGGACACAGCAGGGACTGAAGGCTCTTCGAAACCGAAACGCTCGAAAACGATTTCCTTGACATCTGGGGTTCTCCACCCGGTAAGCGTGTCCGTGTCTTCCCGCAGATTGTCCTGGTCCAAATCATAAGCTTGTTGAAGGTCTTCTTCGGCGCCCGCTCCAGTCTCTTGTTCCAGTCGTTCACGCCCGGGGACATCAGGAATTGAAGGGAACTCATTATCGGCAAGGGAAGATGGAAGGGGCCAGTGGGGTGAATTCCGCCGGCATTATCGTAGTCGTCGTCGTCGTCGTCGTCTAGTTCTGCCTCCTCTTCCGGAGCTAGCGCAGTGCAAAGATCCCACTGGTTAGAAAAGGAATCATACACCCGCTGATTTGGAGTAAATTCGTCCCAGCTCGCCTCCGCGTTGACACGATTGTAGGCGCGGCGAATGAAGAACCCTTTCTCCTCCTCCCAGATGAACACGCGAGCACCTTTTTTGCCGGGCGCTTGTCCCTTGGCTGCATGGGCTTCTCGCGCGAGACGCCGCTGCTTGGCATCGAACGATTCATGCTGGGCACGCTTTTCGTTATGTAGCCTGCGACGGGCCAAAAAAGCGTGAATCGTTTCCCCTGGTAGCTGTCCGCTGTCGCGCTCGACCGCAGGCACGGAAACGGCGGGCGGAGAGGAGTCAGGCAGCACACCTTGAGGCAAAGAGGGTCGACGCGCCGCCGACGCGGATGGGACAGCAGACGCGCGCAAGAGTGGCGCTGGGAGATGGGCTGGAGCGTCTCCCCTACGCCTTCGCCAGCGTGATCCATCGCGGACCCATTGACTAAAGGCAATATCGCCGGGGAGGGAGCGAAGATATCCAATTTCCTCGCCATCTGGTAGGAAACCCGAGTCGACGAGCTTTTGCGGAAGGCGCTGCTCGGGAGGGAATGTTTGACCGTAGAAAAACAAGAGTGGGACACGATGTATTCCGAGCAGGTGAGGGAAGAGCCAGGCCGCATCGCAGGGAAGAACCTGCTTGGGATGCTCTCTGGCGCGAGTCAAGTCTATGATGCCACCTATCCGGTCGATGTTCATATCTCCCACAGCCGAATTCTCCAAATCGGCCATCCACTGGGGGTGCAGCCGGGTCTGTTTCAAAATAGTGGCTCTCCAATCATCGGCGGGAGTGTAGCTGATGGGACGCGAGTCCAGAAGAATAAACATAAGAGTGATTTGGGCCATGAGGGGGATAAACGCATCGCGTGAGCGCAGAGCGTATTCCACAGCTTGGGAGCGCGTACGAGCGTTCCTTTCGGTGTAGCGAAAGCAGATCGGGAGAGCGAACGAAAAAACCCCTTGCGCACTGAGATCACCGCCATAGATTTTGCGCATGGTGGTGAGCGTCAGGCGCAGAAGACTCTCTAGGGTCAACCAGTGATCAATGAACTCTCGCTTCAGACCCCAGTAGACGGTTGTTTGATAAAAGCTGTTGACACCCGGAACTTGCACTATGGGCAGTCTCTTTGCATCGACATTCAGGCGGGAGAAGATTGGTCCGTAGAAAGGGTTGTAACGAGGGACAAGGACAAAGTATGGAAAGCGGGATCGATCCACCCTAAGCGCCTGAGATCCTGCTCGCGAGGGTCGTACCCAGCAGGCACGATCGTGGTCGCTGGGGACGGGATATCCAGAAGAAATCGGGGATCGCCATAGTGCACCCCAAAGATTCCCATCCCGTTTCGTATATGTCCGTCGAAGAACGCGACGCCCTCCAAAAAAGATGAGGATAGTGTCTGGACAATACAAGAAGGAACATACCTGGGGGAAAGTGGGCAGATCCGAGGGAGAGGATGGCATCTTTCGTTGGCGGTACGGCTAAGACTACATCAGCAGAAGAAAAAGCGGATACGAACTCTAATCACCAAGCGGAAGAACGGAGACAAGTAACGGCAGGAGAGGCGCTGCTGCTACGGGGCGAGGGCAAAAGATACGCGTCGGAGTGGATTGACGCGGTGCTGCGCCACTGGACGTACAATACCAGAACTGACAAAAAAGATGTAAGGACGGTTTTCGACGACGCTGGATGAACGGACGTGGTGCTGCGCACTGTACGTCTGATTCAAGCGAGGTGGTGGTGGATATCAGAAGTGCCGACGCGTGACATCGTCACATCGTCACACACTGCCTCGGTCGGCGCGTCACTCAGAATTCTTGCGGCCGTTGATGCTGCTGTTGTACAGCTGCACCGACGATC
>QVIE01000805.1:0-13559 GCA_013387415.1 Panellus pusillus | reverse complement strand
TGGTTACGGCCAAACCGTACCCGTTCCGTAAGGCCTAAATGTTATTTTTACGGTAACGGTGATGAGTCTGCGCGAAACCTATAGAAGAAACTATTCACAATGATTCCGTTCAGAAAGTCGATCGGAAACAGTATAAAACTGTACTGATTTAACTCTCACACGAGCTCGTAGCGAGTGATTCCCTCAGTAGATGCCGCCGAGTATAAGTCCCTAGTACAGGGCCGAAGAGGTTGTGGGGAAGGTTCTTATCTCAGAAGAGCGTTCAAAAGAGTAGTGTTGCGAATAATACACTGGAATGACCAAGTAATACAATTCTAAAGCTTTTGTATTTGATTTTAGAGCTTCTCAGCTGTATTCCACACAAATGTACGATAGATAGACCGGAGCAAACGGCTCAACAGCAATTTATAAGACTGATAGTCTTGGGAATGCGACCCAAATCAAGCTTCCGACACAAAACACGCTCGGAATGGTATAACAACGTCTAAATTCGACGCGACCGATACAACACAGATTTGTACGCTTTGTTCCGAGTGCCGTTCGATAGGAATCCCTAAGATTCATTTATTCCAAGCTCAATCTCACACAATTCCAACAGTAGGAAGTAAAAGTTTTGATATTCACTATTCAACTGATAGTAGAACGTCGAAACCCCTAGGGTTCGTCACGGGTTCGGGTACGGGTGCCGAGACACCTACCCGTACCCGTACCCGCCGAAACCGTACCCGGTGCGGGTCGGGTACAAAACCCGTGCGGGTAACCCGCGGTTTCTCGGCAGCCGGCAGGCCTTGTCTTTTGCACTGTAGTTCAAGTTGAGTTCAGCTTACAGGTTTGTACAAACCCCAGGTACATTAGAAATACCTATATCTACTGTTGTTTCCACTGCACATGCAATAAATCTCAAGTCAAAACTTGTTGGAGGCCATGATCTGATCATGTTCATCAGCCGGCATGGACTCCCTCCACGTAGAAACAATTTGGCGCTGATTTTGATCATGATTTATCCCAAGAACCTGCCACTGATCATGCCGAGCACCGCTATCACCCATCAATCACCCTGATCGACGCCCGAACATTTACCGACGTACCCGCGGATTTGCGGGTCGGGTTTGCGGGTTCCGCGGGTTCGGCATCTTGTCAACCCGTACCCGCACCCGCCGTACCCGGTCCAAACCCGCGGGTATACCCGCAAACCCGTGACGAACCCTAGAAACCCCCAAATACTCTTATCCGAATCGTAGCATTTTATAGCTACTAGCTCACGGAATGGCTCAGTTCTCTCCCCGAGGATCGATCTTCACCCAAAGTATTTGCTGGTTATTTCGAGATAATCTACACTACTTATACATGTTCGGAATAATATTTAGCAACATAGGAGCAATAGCTATTATTAAAAGTCCGCCAAGCTGCTCTGGAATTTGGTATGTAGTCGTTCCGATTGGTTGTTGAGGCGGTCACGCCATTATTATGTGCTTGAGGTGAAATTCCAACGCTCGGTCAACGAAACTCCAACACTAGGGGTGTCTTGGCATGTTGAACCCTCCGATGGAATGTCGATTTCCTTGGTTTGTAGGCCTCTCCCGTAAGCTAAAAGGCTAGTACTGTGTTGTACGAGTCCGTAGCAACAAGGAGACACCCATATTGTGTAGGTTCTGAGGTTGAACCACGAAGATATGCTCCGGAAGGTCGGCCGTGATTAGATTCCCAGACTCGGGTCTAGTGATCTGATCATGATTCCTTCGGAATAGACGTCGGAACACAGCGGAAGCCATGCCGATCGTATTCGTTGTGTTTTCTAATAACGTAGGTGCCCAGGTAGAATGCATGTCTGGTTGGAACCAGCCTGTAGAGTGTCCTTCCGAAGGATCCGACTCTTGGAAGCTGTAATTCCCATGGGTATAATAGACTAGCACATCTCCTACATGTTTCGGAGCGAGGCAGGCAACCATATCCGGGGCTTATTCCTTCAACAGTCCGTTACTCAGCGCATCACGGTCCAACTAGCTGCCTCTGGGCTCAGCACTAGTCCATATTCCGAGTATGATTCGCATGGGAATGGGTTCGGGAATCGCGAAAAATAGTGTTTTCTCCCTATGGTCATTTTCCTAGCTTATCAACGGATAGACCCGTAACTGTTCCGTATGAACCCGTATCATTACGGCCGTATACGACCCGTATACGGGCCCTCAATCTACGACAGTGGCGTGACTGGCACTGGCTGTGGTGATCTCTGAAGCCGGCACCCAAGCATTGACGCGTTCTCGGCTGATTATCCAGAGTGATGCCGACAACACTCCTTGTGCTTTTAGCCGTATTCAGCCTTACTTTACGGCCGTATATAGTGCTGCCGGGAGCTGGAGTTAGCTCGAGCCAACTGCAGCTCGAGCTGGTGGAGTTACCAAATATGGCAGCTTGACTTGACTCACCTTGAGGTAGCTCGTATCACTATCACCCATATCAAGCGCGCACCTAGTGTTGGACACGGGTCGCGGGTACACCCGCGGGTTTGGCCGGCCAGGTGGGGCGGGTACGGGTACGGGTTCTGGATTTCTCAACCCGTGCCATACCGTGTACCCGACCCGTAAATCCGCGGGTTGGTCACGGGTTTTCGGATTTTTCCGGCACCAAGTGGCAGGCTTAGGTAAATGGTTTTCGGAAGCATCGAGCTCGAAATCCATTTACCTAAGCACATCACGACACGTCACTCTGGTGCTCCCACCTCCCGCTAGCTCCCGCTGCTTTCAATAAATGTCCTGTACTGGCTGCTGCACATGAATGAAACCCTTATAACAGCTTCTACTACCAATATAGTCTCACATCTGGAAGACTAAGCAAGCCAATTCTCGAGTACATACTTGCTGGATTCACGGTACGGCTGATTTGGTTAGTATTGTGTCAAATCAACCGCGGGTCGGGTACACGGGTTGGACAACCCGCAGGTTTGTTTGTACTCGTGGGCCACCCGTACGGGTTTTTGACCCGACCCGTGCGGGTGTGCGGTATCTGCGGGTACGGGTGCGGGTTGGTCCCGGAATGCCTGCGGGTATACCCGTGTCCAACCCTACGCGCACCCAAGAGGGAAGGTGCCATGTCACACCAGTGACCTAGCGCGTAGGTAGGCATACAACTGGGGCTATGCGATGGCCGTGCGGTGCACGTGATCCGAGGTCTATCACCTGACGTCTTCTGCACATTTGCAAGTTTACCATCATTTTTGATTGGGTTTCCAAAATGGGACAGCCAGCTCGAGCTAGCTCAAGTTGATGCTCCATCAACTCGAGTTGCGCGAGCTGACTTCAGCTATCAACTCGAAGTAGCTCGCAACTCAGCTCCCGGCAGCACTAGCCGTATACAGCCGTATACGGCAGGTACGGTTGGGTGCCATCAGTAGCCGGCTGAAATCAGCTGATGTTTCCGTTACCATGAGACTGCTGTCTGAGAATTGTCGTGTGATGTCTTGCAATTTGATTGTTTCTAGTGCACCTGGCAGAGCAAATTATCATCTCAAGGCCCCTCTGAGCCTGCAAAGGGTGAGTGCTTATCAAGTTCTGGTTCTGTATATCTTTCAACCTCGAAGATCCTTTCCCGGCCCTACTTACAATGTTTGTAACATATGTAATTCATTTTTGTTGCCCGTATACGGTCGTAATACCGTAATAAACCGTAATTTATCTGTTCCGTACCGTAAGAGACCTCGGCAAAGCATTCACGGTTACGGATCCGGTCGGCTTGCAGCCGTAAACCGCCGTAACTTTACGACCGTAACCGTATACGGTACGGTTTCGATCCCTAGTAAACCGGGGCCAGGTTTACACCCTCACCATCTTTAAGACAGACTGTATCAACAAGAGAAGAGCCACCAAGATTTGTGTATCCCTAGAGTGAGCAGACGGCAGGGCATGACGGCAGGCACAGAGCTGACACGAGGCCAGCTAGGCAACAAGACGACTGCGCAACCACTTGCATACCAAGGATCAGCCACGACAGTTGCTAGAAAGATAGAAGTCAGTGATTAAACAGGGTGTAGCGTAAAGAAGGGAGAGGGAAAGGAGGCCAGGGAACAATCCTAATTACGATCTGAGAGGTCATCATCGTTGGTACCCTCGGACCAACTCTCGTCAGCGTCACCATAGAAGCCATCAGACAGGAAGATGGCAGCGACCGTGCTATAAGGACCAGCGACTTTGTCATACGCAGTGGAGAACCCAACCAGGCTGACAGCCGCACTGACAGTGGGGGCAGAGCGCTCGCGCAAGTCACAACGCACGCTGTGTGCCTCATCGGAGTGAGGGTATTTCGTGTCATCCAGGCTATGGTGGGCGTGCTGGAAAAACTCGTCAACCCATGGTTTGATTTCAGCGGAATCACCGTGAGCCACAGAAACAAAGCGGTTGGCGGAGTGAACAATGACGACGGAACTGTGAGGCTCTGCAAAGCAATCGAGAAGAGTGATGATCGCGTTGAGCGCCTGATGAATGTGCTGCTCACACAAGGGGGCCTGATACCGATGGACTTGAACAATAACGGGTGACGGAGAACTCAGAGGGAGCTCGACCGGTGGAGGGAATCAGTACTTGTTACGAGTGGTGACACAGGTGGCCATGCTGAGCTCCAGGATTTCCTCATTTGAGATATCACGATTTTTTGGAGACTCGAGAGGACCAGGTCCGAGAGGATGACCGAAGAAGGCAGGTGGAGCGGTGGAGTTCGAAAGGTCAGTCCGGTTTGTCTCGAGACAAAGTCTTCGTTTATAATATAGATAGATGTTGGACCGCCACCTTGCAGCATCGAGCAAGCTGGTACCGGAAGCAAGAACCTTTCACCTCAAGGACGGCGGAGTCATTCCTGACGATGTGCGGACAGTCTTTGTGGATATGGTTTCAATAGGGGAAGTCAGAGTGGAAGAAACTCGGTCGAAACTGGATCGAAACTCCCTTCGGAACTGATTTGATTTTCGGTCCAGTTTCGATTGAGTTTCGAAGGATCAAGTTCCAAAACTGTTTTGTTTGTTCCTCCTCTGGAGGAGGAACTCATGAGTTTCGACTTGAGAATCGAAACTCGAAACTCCCACCGCATTTATTGCGATTTTTCAGTCAATTCTAAACAAAAACCGAGGCGAGAATCGAACCTGTTTCGAGATGAGTTTCAACGGAGTTTCGTCCCACTCTGACTTCCCCTAATAGAGAATGTGCTGCTGTCCTGAGCCATTCCAGTATTTTGTTGGATTGCGGCTGTGCTGGGGGGTCCAAGTCAAAGGAAACATATCGTGTCGATCAGTTGCTCAAGTGGTGAACGAGGGCGGAATCACGTCAAAATTACAGATCATTGAAGCTGTTCAGGAAGCGAACTATGCTGAATGGTCTTTCCGTATGGAGGCTGTACTCGTCTAGAAGGGTCTATGGGGGATGGTGGAAATCTTGATGTGCCCCAACAAGGCTGATGGGTTGAAGAAGACAGACACAGATATTGCTGCTGAGCACGCCACACTTGTTGTGGAATGCCCCACCACCAAGATGGCTGAGGCTCGTGCCGAGCTCATTTTGCGTGTGGATGAGAGCCTGGTGGCTGACCAGGAACACTGAATGGCGAGATCCCACAGAATCAATAAGACCACTGTGTATACAAGGTGAGACGAGGTACAGGACAAGAGGTAACTAATGTGACTATATGTGACTGCATTGTAGTAAGTGGGCAGGCTTACACCCTCCCCACCATTAAAACATTGACTGTAAGGTAAGAGACCAAGATTCATCATTCAACAACAATGGGGAGAAGAGCAACCAAGACGTCAAACCCGACACGACCCGAGCCCCACAGGGAGTATCGAAGACAGCCAAGCTCACGAGCGCGAACGGAGTCATAGACGAACACCCTCGCAGCGGGCGAGCACACACCGAGCAAGACAGGGAGAGTAGCCAGAAAGAAGAAGGTGAGAAAAGGGGATTAAAATCGTGATACGCTAGTTGCGGGAACCGATCTCTTCGATAGAGTAGCCGTCGTCTGAGCTGTCATCATCATCCTCAATGCTGCCTGGCATCACGACCACAACCGCGGTGGACCCATAATCTTTGTCGTACAAGGAACCGAAACCTGCGGGCCCAACAACAGCTACAACTGATGCTGCTGTGCGTGGAGGAATCCTGAGCGAAGCATCCCCTGGACAGTTGTTGCTGCGGTGCGGCACCCAGCTAGGAGAATTCGGAGTCTTCTTGCAGTGGTAACATCCACCGGCGACACGAAGAGCTTCTTTCTCGGCGGACGTGAGGGAGAAGGTGAAACCAGGGCAACACGTAAGGAGAAAGCCAGCAAGGAAGGAGTAGGTGTAGCAGTAACTGAAGAGGTGGCAGTGGGCAGCAAGGAAGGAGCAACGGAAGGGGTCATTGATACAGTGTGTTAGGGATCTGGGATTGATCGGGCACGCTGTGATGCGCACCTTTCTGGGGATCCGCTGACAGGACCATGTGGACGGGCTGTGCGCTGGCAGGTTTATATAGCGTAGCCCGGGTGAATGTGTCGGCACCCGTTTGACCTCCCTTGTGTATTCTCTGTAGGGGGACAAACGGCACTTTCATCTTGTACTTGCGACAGCCAGCATCTAGTGTGTTTCGGGGCGTCTCGGCTTCGATCGCTGACACAGTGCGAGGTGGCCGGACAATGCCCTCAGCAACGAGACTGTCATAGGTACCAGACATAATGCTGATGAGGCCATCGACCTTGAGTTTTGCGTAGCCAAGACTGGGGAGTTCACAAACACGAAGGCGGAGGAGCGGGTGGCAAAAAAACAGAAGGTGATTCTTCATGACAGCGTCACTAATCACGAAACCTTCACCGGCGGCTGCGAGAGCTGCACGTGCCAGCTAGAGTGCGGAGACAAAGTCCTCAAATGGCTGGGTACCCTGTTGTATCACGTAAAAGGCGGTCAATGCAGTCATCTTCCAATTCGTCAGCACAAAACACTCTTTGACCTTCAAAGCGAACCCTTCAAACGAGGTCAAGGATTTCAAACCCTCGCGGTTATCGTTCCACCAGCCGCGCGTGATCAGCTCCTCCAGTTTGAGACCAGCGAGCACAATCACTGTCTTCGGCTTGAGCGTGTGTCCCGGATTCATGTCTTGCCAAGTTTCAATTGTGTCTTCACAGCGTGCGAGCCAAGCATTGATGGATGATGACGTGGGAGTCTTCGTGAATTTGGGGAATTCAATCGCACGGGGTGAGCTTGACATCTTGGAAGGCAGTGGCAGTGGGTGGGAGGACGACAGGTGTGGGCAGAGTGCACGGTCAACCAGCAAGGCGCTAGGGGGGGGAATCACCGGGAGTCAAGTGCAAAGAAGGGCGATAGTGAGACGATAGAGGCGTGGATTGGATGTTGAGCGTCTTGTGCATACAGCATGCGAAGATTGAGGTCACCGAGCAGGATAAAATTTTGGCTTACATGCTGGATCTTCCAACTTCCTACAACTCGGTCATTATTAACTTCAACGCCACTGCTCCCGATCAGCTCAGCGTCGAATATGTTGTTACCCAGCTTCTCAATGAGAGACACACCAGCTCTCTGCCGTTGCCACTCCTGCACCCATGCCGCTGAAACGGTGCACGTAGGTGCAGCCGTGAAATCAAATGAAGACTAAGTTTCTATTTGAAAGCGAGCAAGGCTCAAGCTAACAAAATCCCTCAATCTCAAAATAAATCACAACTCCAATCAATGCTTCGTGGGTGTGTTCGGGGTAGTAGGACAGGCGTATCGTCCTCCAAAATCACAATAGCGCGTATGATATTCCAAGTTTTCCAACTTCAATGTTCAGGCGGCGGCAGGTTAGAACTGGCGGCGCTTTCAAGGTTTGAGTAGTACCCGGCGGTTCTTTTCAAACTGCGTGGGCTACGGAAATGTAGTATTCGAGAGTAATGTTCGAACTGAAGTGTATTCCGAATGTATCAGAAAATTCAAGATAGCGACTTTTCTAACTGGCGGCAAGTTAAATGCCCGGCGGTTGTATTCTAACTCGCGGGGTGTTCTGACTGCCGGCGGCTTTCAAGTTCACTTTTGTTCTTGCTACTGAACTCGAGGTTCACTTTCTGATTCTTATTCTTATTCCGACTTCGGTTGTATTCTCAATCAAATTCTATTGTCCGCTCCCGGTACTTTGGAAGGCGGCAGGTATGTTCTACTCAATTCGAGTTTACTCCGGCAGGTTCTGCTGGGGTCTACTACGTACATGATAAAAACTACACCTTATATACATTTTCTAAATGGTCCGTGCACCTAGTCCGAGTAAAGCCGGCGGCAAGTCCGAATGTTGCGAAAGTGCCGGCAGCCAATCAGAATTTCGGTATTTTGCTTGTCTTGGCAATTTCTAATAATTCGTGAGAATGGCGTGCTCGCCGCTCAGTCAGCCGGCAGTATTGGCACATGACTGAGTTGGTCAGATAGACCCGCCGGCTGAGTTTGAAACTGCCGGCGGCTCTCTGCACACCAATTCCTTCGGTTCGATAGAACTTCTCGAAGCCCCGGCAGTTGAATCATCCTTTGATCAATACCTTCGGCTTGTGATTTTATTCTTCGGAACTGCCCGGAGGATTCAAACTATCTGCCGGGAAGTTCTCAATCATTCGTACATTCTATCTTTCATTTCATTCCATTGCCGGCCGCTTCTTGCAACTTTCAATCAACTGCCGGCAGCTTCTTGCGGAACTGCCGGGCAGATACTATTTTGTTCATATATTCAATCCTTCACTTATTCCTATGTAGTTTGGCCACCGTTGAATCGCATATCACATTTCAATGCCGGGGCTTCCTTCGATTATCAAGTAAGTGCCGGCAGCTTCTTGCGGAAGCGCCGGGCAGATGCATCGCACCGTACATTGTCTTTTTAGCAGCCGCTGGTTACGGCCTTAGTATTCTGGGCTTTTTCGTAGTTCCCTTTGATCACCTCAGGTGCAATAGTACGTGGTGGTTAGCCATTTCCCAGAGCCCGGCGCAATTATGACTGCCGGCTTGCGACCTTCGTAGGTTTAATACACTGTCCCGGGGCGGACATGTACCCTTATTCTGCCTCACTATCCCGGTGGTGTAAGCTTGATGAAATCGCGAAAAAGTGCGTTTTTCATCAGTGTATTTATACACTGCTTATCATCTCCCCCTTTCTGAAATTCTGACTGTCCCCAGTCAGCGGTTGACCCGCCGGCAGTTAAGTCAATTCACAGTAAAGTGCCGGGGTTTTCCTTCTGCATTTATATAAATGCGGCTCGTTGCTACCAGTGAGGCCCGGCCTGCTCCGAGAATGCCCAATACCGCCACCAAAGATCATTCGCACGGTTTGATTTTTCCAAATACAGTTCAATAGAGAAGCCCGTCCGACTCACTCTAGTGCGTACAGCACTACAGCTCCGGCCACACATCCCACAATTCAATCTTTCTTATCTTCTTTCATATTCCATTGCTGACTTCTTTTCTCAAAAAGCCGGCACTTTCTTACATGGCTAACCTCCGGCTGTAGATGGAAAATCCTCAGACGGCATCAAGTAAGTCATTTCTCTGTTCTTCTATCATATTCTTTTAGTTCCGGCTACTTCTTTCTTTAGAACTGCCGGCTGGTATGCCAATTTTCTTCTTCAAAAGTAATACTGACCCGGAAATTTCCAGTGTCAATAAAAGCGCCGGCAAAGCTTTCCAAGTAAGCTGCCGGAGGCCACTTCTTACATGGCTAACCTCCGGCTGGCTCTCTTCTGTCATTCTTTTGAACCCCGGCCGCTTCCTTCTTTAGGAACTGCCGGCTGGTATGTCAATTTTTCCTCTTCAAAACTATTACTGACCCGGAAATTTCCAGTGTCAATAAAGTGCCGGCAAAGCTATCTAAGAAAGCTGCCGGGGGCAAACTTCCTCGAAAGCATCACAGGCCGGAGTCAGGACTCCTTGAGTTGCCTTAAGACTGGTGCAGCCGGCACTCTCAATTTCATCGCATTTAGAGAGACCTCTGATATCGCATTTATAGATGTCTGGCCGCACGACCACTGACATACATCTATGAACAACTGCCGGCACCAATTTGCGCTCCGAATCTAATTGTGACATCGTAGCCGATTTTCTTAAGACCACTAATGTACAATAAGATTTTCTTGATCTATCTTCCGGGGCGAAGTTGAAAAGTGGTATACAAAAACAGTCGCCGGCCCTTAAAACTGCCGGCTTCTATTTCAATCTAGCCCGAATCAACTTCAATTTTCCGGTCTCGGTCACGGAATATTTCCACTGACTCTCAAGTACTTGCCACAGTACTTATTGTCATTCAAGATTTCGAAGTCAAGGCTCAAAACTCGGTCAAGTTTTTGTATACGGTGGTAAGCCCCGGCTGTTACTATACTGCCGGCACTTTCCTCATTTCTGAAACCTTGAGTTCCGACTTTCTTTTTCTAGACCCCGGCCCTTTTGTTCTATGTGGCGCTCACTACTCGGAATGCATTAAAATGTTGCTTCGAAGTCGGGAGTGGTTCTTCTTCATCATTTTCATCAGCCGGCGGTACGTGCACATACTTTTTAGCATGTGCCGGCCCTTTCCTGACTTGCATTCTTTCTTCTATGCCCAGTTTGTATTATGCCGGACAATATTCAACCATCTGAGTTTCTGAGCGAATTCAAGTTGAATTCTCCTTTCTTGAAATCCGATTTGTGGCCGGCTGGTTTACGGGAATCTAGCCGCCGCTGGTGCTTTGTTTTTATTCGGGTTTCTGCTTTCTACCACTATGTCTACCCGGCCGATTCTTTGGGCAGGCTTATTTTGCGGATTATTTTGTTCATTCCTTCGTTCTTTAGCCTATTGGTACTCGGAATTGTGCTCATTCAGAAAAATCCTCTTTGGACGGCCCGTTCCCCGTTCGGGAGGGAATAGATCTAGTCCCCGCTGCAAATTGGGTCTCAACCATCGGCCCGTTACTTTCACCAGTTTGTAGTTGGCGCACGGCCGCTACCAACTCCGAAACCATCTTTTTATCGACAGTTGATGTTGGTGTATTCAACCTGGGTAAATTTGCCGGCAGGGGTATATGACTCTCTCGTTGCAAAACCTGCCGCTGTTGAACTAACTGCCGCACAATGTTTTTCTGAGCAACCGGCGGGGTGCGAATTTCATCGTTCTGACTAGGATCATAGGTATCCTGTATTCCATCATATTCCGCTTCAATAACAGCCCATTCTTCGGGACTGATTTCTTTCATAAAGGAATCCCGCTGGCCGACCACTGTGACTTCGCCATTGTCAATATACTGCCGGCGGGTTGTGCATTCTTCAATAGAGTGCCCGCTCTTTTTGCAGTAATGACAGAAATCCATAAGCCCCGGCAGTTGTCTGAACCTGACTTCCGGCATGATTCGGTGTCTGGTCCTCCGGCAATCCTTCCGGGAATTGACTTGTACAGATGTTTAATCTGTTCGAAGTCTTCCTTATATCTCTTGTCAGTCGCATTCATACGGTTCCGCATATTAACAAGTGTCAATTTTATCTGTTCTAAGGAGCGGGCGGCATTTTCACTGTTCTCGGGTTTTTCATTCCTTTCAGCAGTGACTGCCGGCCCTTTCCCTTTTTCTATTCAGAGTCACCGGGATAAGTCAGAAAATTAGCCTGCCGGCTGTACCGGGTGGATATTTTTCTGGCTTCGTCCTCTACTTCGGCAAAGGTATACCCCGCTTCTTTTTCATCATCATCATCCGGCGGCTGTTGTCCTTGCTGCTGAGCTCGGACTGCGTCGGCTTCTTTCTTTGCATCCCGGGCATTATCAATTTTTATGATAACCTGATTTCTGAAGGCTTCAGTCAGCCGGCTCAAAATCATAGGTACCACTTCTCGATCGGTAGTAAGCCCGGCCGCTATCAGCTTGGAACCACTACTTTCAAGGCCCGGAGCATCTTCAATAATTCTTCGAAGTCATTGAAACCTATACTGCCGGCTTCATTAGCACGGAATATGGCTTTCAACTTTTTGACCGATCCTTGGTCATTTTCTTTAGCCTCCGGGTAGTTCTCAATGATTTCTTTCCGAAATGCTTTGTACGACTTCGTGAAGGAAGTGAACTGCCGCCACTGTTCAGCAATTTCGTGTTCAGCATATCTGGTTACAAAGGTGTTTTTAGCACCCCCGGCGGTACCCGCAATTTCCATCATTCGTTCCATATGATCTAGAAACTGAAGGAGTTTTTCAGGCTCCTCCCCAGTAAATGCCGGGGCATGCTTCTCATACGGTTCGGGGATTTTCTTTGTATCATTCGTCATTGTGACTCATAATACGGTATAAGGATTTTCTTCTTGTTTTTCTTTTTCTAAGGTTGATTTGATTCTCAAGGTCTGGTACGTCCGGGGACTCAGAATCAATTTCCTCTTATAGAGGGCTTGGTTGTGGAGCGGGCGGGCTCAACACAATTAGAGGTTTTTGCGGAGCGGATAGGCTCAACGCGGGTGGCAGAGCAAGGCACTCTCATGCCGGAGGTTGCAGAGCAAGGCTCAATGCAAGTAGGGGTAGCGGAGCGGGTAGGCTCGACACTAAGGACTGCGGAGCAGGGGCTCAACACAGCCGCAGGTGGCAGAGCAAGGCTCGATGCCGGAGGTTGCAGAGCAAGGCTCAATGCAAGTGGGGTAGCGGAGCGTAGTCACTCGACACTAGGGTGGCAGAGCGTAGTCACTCAATGCCGGGGGTTAGCAGAGCGTAGTCACTCAATGCCGGGGGTTTAGCGGAGCGTAGTCACTCGACACTAGGGTGCAGAGCGTAGTCACTCAATGCCGGGGGTTTAGCGGAGCGTAGTCACTCACACTAAAAGTTTGCGGAGCGGGTTCACTCAACGCAGATGGTTCAGCCGGCGGCTGTTTGCTTTTTCTTTTTAGTAGCGGCAACTACTTCTGCCGGGCCTTTATTGGCTGCCGGCGGAGTTCTAGTTTGAATTCCGGAGCTAGGGCTCCACAGAATAAAGTGTTTCCCGTTGAGCGGTGTAGTACTAGGTACTGCCCGGCTGTTTCAAGAAGCGTACTTCTTTGGTTTTTCAAGCGCAAATATGATTCTGTCTCACCCCTCGCGGTGGGCTCCAGATGAAACGGTGCACGTAGGTGCAGCCGTGAAATCAAATGAAGACTAAGTTTCTATTTGAAAGCGAGCAAGGCTCAAGCTAACAAAATCCCTCAATCTCAAAATAAATCACAACTCCAATCAATGCTTCGTGGGTGTGTTCGGGGTAGTAGGACAGGCGTATCGTCCTCCAAAATCACAATAGCGCGTATGATATTCCAAGTTTTCCAACTTCAATGTTCAGGCGGCGGCAGTCCGAACTGGCGGCGCTTTCAAGGTTTGAGTAGTACCCGGCGGTTCTTTTCAAACTGCGTGGGCTACGGAAATGTAGTATTCGAGAGTAATGTTCAAACTGAAGTGTATTCAGAATGTATCAGAAAATACAAGATAGCGACTTTTTCTAACTGGCGGCAAGTTAAATGCCCGGCGGTTGTATTTAACTCGCGGGGTGTTCTGACTGCCGGCGGCTTTCAAGTTCACTTTGTTCTGCTATTGAACTCGAGGTTCACTTTCTGAT
>QVIE01001344.1:0-11374 GCA_013387415.1 Panellus pusillus | reverse complement strand
AGCCCGCCGGCTGAGTTTGAAACTGCCGGCGGCTTTCTGCACACCAATTCCTTCGGTTCAAAAGAACTTCTCGAAGCCCCGGCGGTTGAATCATCCTTTGATCAATTCCTACGGCTTGTTGATTTTATTCTTCGGAACTGCCCGGAGGATTCGAACCATCTGCCGGGAAGTTCTCAATCATTCGTACATTCTATCTTTCATTTTTATTCCATTGCCGGCCGCTTCTTTCAACTTTCAATCAACTGCCGGCAGCTTCTTGCGGAACTGCCGGGCAGATACTATTTTGTTCATATATTCAATCCTTCACTTATTCCTGTGTAGTTTGGCCACCGTTGAATCGCATATCACTTTCAATGCCGGCGGCTTCCTTCGATTATCAAGTAAATGCCGGCAGCTTCAAGCGGAAGTGCCGGGCAGATGCTATTTTGTGACATCGCACCGCACATTGTCTTTTTAGCAGCCGCTGATTACGGCCTTAGTATTCTGGGCTTTTTCGTAGTTCCCTTTGATCACCTCAGGTGCAATAGTACGTGGTGGTTAGCCATTTCCCAGAGCCCGGCGCAATTATGACTGCCGGCTTGCGACCTTCGTAGGTTTAATACACTGTCCCGGGCGGACATGTACCCTTATTCTGCCTCACTATCCCGGTGGTGTAAGCTTGATGAAATCGCGAAAAAGTGCGTTTTTCATCAGTGTATTTATACACTGCTTATCATCTCCCCCTTTCTGAAATTCTGACTGTCCCCAGTCAGCGGTTGACCCGCCGGCAGTTAAGTCAATTCACAGTAAAGTGCCGGGGTTTTCCTTCTGCATTTATATAAATGCGGCTCGTTGCTACCAGTGAGGCCCGGCCTGCTCCGAGAATGCCCAATACCGCCACCAAAGATCATTCGCACGGTTCGATTTTCCAAATACAGTTCAATAGAGAAGCCCGTCCGACTCACTCTAGTGCGTACAGCACTACAGCTCCGGCCACACATCCCACAATTCAATCTTTCTTATCTTCTTTCATATTCCATTGCTGACTTCTTTTCTCAAAAGCCGGCACTTTCTTACATGGCTAACCTCCGGCTGGTGATGGCAAATCCTCAGACGGCGTCAAGTAAGTCATTTCTCTGTTCTTCAATCATATTCTTCTTAGTTCCGGCTACTTCTTTCTTTCGGAACTGCCGGCTGGTATGCCAATTTTTCTTCAAAAAGTAATACTGACCCGGAAATTTCCAGTGTCAATAAAAGCCGGCAAAGCTTTCAAGTAAGCTGCCGGAGGCCACTTCTCACATGGCTAACCTCCGGCTGGCTCTCTTCTATCGTTCTTTTGAACCCCGGCCACTTCCTTCTTAGGAACTGCCGGCTGGTATGTCAATTTTTCCTCTTCAAAAACTATTACTGACCCGGAAATTTCCCAGTGTCAATAAAGTGCCGGCAAAGCTTTCTAAGAAGCTGCCGGGGGCAAACTTCCTCAAAACATCACAGGCCGGAGTCAGGACTCCTTGAGTTGCCTTAAGACTGGTGCAGCCGGCACTCTCAATTTTCATCGCATTTAGAGAGACCTCTGATATCGCATTTATAGATGTCTGGCCGCACGACCACTGACATATATCTATGGACAACTGCCGGCACCAATTTGCCGCTCCGAATCTGTGACATCGTAGCCAATTTTCTTAAGACCACTAATGTACAATAAGATCTTTCTTGATCTATCTTCCGGGGCGAAGTTGAAAAGTGGTATACAAAAACAGTCGCCGGCCTTTAAACTGCCGGCTTCTATTTCAATCTAGCCCGAATCAACTTCAATTCTTCTCGGTCAACCGGAATATTTCCACTGACTCTCAAGTACTTGCCACAGTACTTATTGCCATTCAAGATTTCGAAGTCAAGGCTCAAAACTCGGTCAAGTTTCGTATACGGTGGTAAGTCCCGGCTTTATACTGCCGGCACTTTCCTCATTTCTGAAACCTTGAGTTCCGACTTTCTTTTTCTAGGCCCCGGCCCTTTTGTTCTATGTGGCGCTCACTACTCGGAATGCATCAAAATGTTGCTTCGAAGTCCGAGAGTGGTTCTTCATCATTTTCATAAGCCGGCAGAACTTGCACATACTATTCAGGATGTGCCGGCCCTTTCCTGACTTGCATTCTTTCTTCTATGCCCAGCGTGTATTATGCCGGACAATAATCAACCATCTGAGTTTCTGAGCGAATTCAACTTGAATTCTCTTCTTTCTTGAAATCCCGATTTGTGGCCGGCTGGTTTACGGGAATCTAGCCGCCGCTGTGCTTTGTTTTTATTCGGGTTTCTGCTTTCTACCACTATGTCTACCCGGCCGATTCTTTGGGCAGGCTTATTTTGCGGATTATTTTGTTCATTCCTTCGTTCTTCAGGTAGCCTATTGGTACTCGGAATGTGCTCACTTTAGACCTTCAAAATCCTCTTTGGACGGCCGTTCCCCGTTCGGGAGGGAATAGATCTAGTCCCGCTGCAAATTGTGTCTCAACCATCGGCCCGTTATTTTCACCAGTTTGTAGTTGGCGCACGGCCGCTACCAACTCCGAAACCATCTTTTTATCGACAGTTGATGTTGGTGTAGTCAACCTGGGTAAATTTGCCGGCAGTGGTATATGACTCCTCGTTGCAAAACCTGCCGCTGTTGAACTAACTGCCGCACAATGTTTTTCTGAGCAACCGGCGGGGTGCGAATTTCATCGTTCTGACTAGGATCATAGGTATCCTGTATTCCATCATATTCCGCTTCAATAACAGCCCATTCTTCGGGACTGATTTCTTTCATAAAGGAATCCCGCTTGCCGACCACTGTGACTTCGCCATTGTCAATATACTGCCGGCGGGTTGTGCATTCTTCAATAGAGTGCCCGCTCTTTTTGCAGTAATGACAGAAATCCATAAGCCCCGGCAGTTGTCTGAACCTGACTTCCGGCATGATTCCGGTGTCTGGTGCTCCGGCAATCCTTCGGGAATTGACTTGTACAGATGTTTAATCTGTTCGAAGTCTTCCTTATATCTCTTGTCAGTCGCATTCATACGGTTCCGCATATTCACAAGTGTCAATTTTATCTGTTCTAAGGAGCGGGCGGCATTTTCACTGTTCTCGGGTTTTCATTCCTTTCAGCAGTGACTGCCGGCCCTTTCCCTTTTTCTAATTCATCACCGGGATAAGTCAGAAAATTAGCCTGCCGGCTGTACCGGGTGGATATTTTTCTGGCTTCGTCCTCTACTTCGGCAAAGGTATACCCCGCTTCTTTTTCATCATCATCATCCGGCGGCTGTTGTCCTTGCTGCTGAGCTCGGACTGCGTCGGCTTCTTTCTTTGCATCCCGGGCATTATCAATTTTTATGATAACCTGATTTCTGAAGGCTTCAGTCAGCCGGCTCAAAATCATAGGTACCACTTCTCGATCGGTAGTAAGCCCGGCCGCTATCAGCTTAGGAACCACTACTTTCAAGGCCCGGAGCATCTTCAATAATTCTTCGAAGTCATTGAAACCAATACTGCCGGCTTCATTAGCACGGAATATGGCTTTCAACTTTTTGACCGATCCTTGGTCATTTTCTTTAGCCTCCGGGTAGTTCTCAATGATTTCTTTCCGAAATGCTTTGTACGACTTCGTGAAGGAAGTGAACTGCCGCCACTGTTCAGCAATTTCGTGTTCAGCATATCTGGTTACAAAGGTGTTTTTAGCACCCCGGCGGTACCCGCAATTTCCATCATTCGTTCCATATGATCTAGAAACTGAAGGAGTTTTTCAGGCTCCTCCCCAGTAAATGCCGGGGCATGCTTCTCATACGGTTCGGGGATTTTCTTTGTATCATTGGTCATTGTGACTCATAATACGGTATAAGGATTTTCTTTCTTGTTTTTCTTTTTCTAAGGTTGATTTGATTCTCAAGGTCTGGTACGTCCGGGGACTCAGAATCAATTTCCTCTTATAGAGGGCTTGGTGTGGAGCGGGCGGGCTCAACACAATTAAGGTTTTGCGGAGCGGATAGGCTCAACGCGGGTGGCAGAGCAAGGCTCAATGCCGGAGGTTGCAGAGCAAGGCTCGATGCAAGTGGGGTAGCGGAGCGGGTAGGCTCGACACTAAGGACTGCGGAGCAGGGGCTCAACACAGCCGCAGGTGGCAGAGCAAGGCTCAATGCCGGAGGTTGCAGAGCAAGGCTCAATGCAAGGGGGGTAGCGGAGCGTAGTCACTCGACACTAGGGTGGCAGAGCGTAGTCACTCAATGCCGGGGTTTAGCGGAGCGTAGTCACTCGACACTAGGGTAGCAGAGCGTAGTCACTCAATGCCGGGGTTTAGCGGAGCGTAGTCACTCGACACTAGGGTGGCAGAGCGTAGTCACTCAATGCCGGGGTTTAGCGGAGCGTAGTCACTCAACACTAAAAGTTTGCGGAGCGGGTTCACTCAACGCAGATGGTTCAGCCGGCGGCTGTTTGCTTTTTCTTTTTAGTAGCGGCAACTACTTCTGCCGGGCCTTTATTGGCTGCCGGCGGAGTTCTAGTTTGAATTCCGGAGCTAGGGCTCCACAGAATAAAGTGTTTCCCGTTGAGCGGTGTAGTACTAGGTACTGCCCGGCTGTTTCAAGAAGCGTACTTCTTTGGTTTTTCAAGCGCAAATATGATTCTGTCTCACCCCTCGCGGTGGGCTCCAGATGAAACGGTGCACGTAGGTGCAGCCGTGAAATCAAATGAAGACTAAGTTTCTATTTGAAAGCGAGCAAGGCTCAAGCTAACAAAATCCCTCAATCTCAAAATAAATCACAACTCCAATCAATGCTTCGTGGGTGTGTTCGGGGTAGTAGGACAGGCGTATCGTCCTCCAAAATCACAATAGCGCGTATGATATTCCAATTTTCCAACTTCAATAATCAGGCGGCGGCAGTCTGGAACTGGCGGCGCTTTCAAGGTTTGAGTAGTACCCGGCGGTTCTTTTCAACCTGCGTGGGCTACGGAAATGTAGTATTCGAGAGTAGTGTTCAAACTGAAGTGTTTCAGAATGTATCAGAAAATTCAAGGTAGCGACTTTTCTAACTGGCGGCAAGTTAAATGCCCGGCGGTTGTTTTAACTCGCGGGGTGTTCTGACTGCCGGCGGCTTTCAAGTTCACTTTGTTCTTGTATTGAACTCGAGGTTCACTTTTCTGATTCTTATTCTTATCGACTTCGGTTGTATTCTCAATCAACAATATTTCAATTGTCCGCTCCCAGTACTTCGGAAGACGGCGGGTATGATCTACTGGGGTAGGGTTTACTCGGCAGGTCTACTACTGTACATGATAAAAACTACGCCTTTTTATACAATTTCTAAATGGTCCGTGCACCTAGTCCGAGTAAAGCCGGCGGCAAGTCCGAATATTGCGAAAGTGCCGGCAGCCAATCAGAATTTCGGTATTTTGTCTTTCTTGGCAATTTCTAATAATTCGTGAGAATGGCGTGCTCGCCGCTCAGTCAGCCGGCAGTATTGGCACATGACTGACTTGGCCAGATAGGCCCGCCGGCTGAGTTTGAAACTGCCGGCGGCTTTCTGCACACTAATTCCTTCGGTTCAAAAGAACTTCTCGAAGCCCCGGCGGTTGAATCATCCTTTGATCAATTCCTACGGCTTGTGATTTTATTCTTGGAACTGCCCGGAGGATTCGAACCATCTGCCGGGAAGTTCTCAATTATTCGTTTATTCCATCTTTCATTTTATTCCATTGCCGGCCGCTTCTTTTAACTTTCAATCAACTGCCGGCAGCTTCTTGCGGAACTGCCGGGCAGATACTATTTTGTTCATATATTCAATCCTTCAGTTATTCCTGTGTAGTTCAGTCACCGTTGAATCGCATATCATATTTCAATGCCGGCGGCTTCCTTCGATTATCAAGTAAATGCCGGCAGCTTCAAGCGGAAGTGCCGGGCAGATGCTATTTTGTAGACATCGCACCGCACATTGTCTTTTTAGCAGCCGCTGATTACGGCCTTAGTATTCTGGGCTTTTTCGTAGTTCCCTTTGATCACCTCAGGTGCAATAGTACGTGGTGGTTAGCCATTTCCCAGAGCCCGGCGCAATTATGACTGCCGGCTTGCGACCTTCGTAGGTTTAATACACTGTCCCGGGGCGGACATGTACCCTCATTCTGCCTCACTATCCCGGTGGTGTAAGCTTGATGAAATCGCGAAAAAGTGCGTTTTTCATCAGTGTATTTATACACTGCTTATCAGCGTTTGTCTGATTTGCATGTAGTTTTGCGGGCGTGTATGGCTTTAATATTGACATAGTTCCAGGCATGCCGGGGTGAAGGATCACTGGTTGACCGGTAGTGTCAGCTCTTTGCGCGCGCACATCGCAAGGTAGTTATCCCTTTCATTCTGTTCAATGCACATCTTACCAAGTTCATCCGCTCAGGTCCAGCGGTCATTTCGATATCTATAAAAAAACGGTTGCGAAGCTAACGGAATCGAGATGAACCATCGAGCGATACCAAAAACATCCGGAACTATGTGAGTATAGGGTTGGACACGGGTACCGCAGGCATTCTGGACCAACCCGCACCCGTACCCGCAGATACCGCACACCCGCACGGGTCGGGTCAAAAACCCGTACGGGTGGCCCGCGAGTACAAAAACCCCGGGTTGTCAAACCCGTGTACCCGACGCGGTTGATTTGACACAATACTAACCAAATTAGCCATACCGTGAATCCAGCAAGTATGTACTCGAGAATTGGCTTGCTTGGTCTTCCAGATGTGAGACTATATTGTAGTAGAAGCTGTTTATAAGGTTTCATTCATGTGCAGCAGCCAGTACAGGACATTTATTGGAGCAGCGGGAGCTAGCGGAGGTGGGAGCACCAGAGTGACGTGTCGTGATGTGCTTAGGTAAATGGATTCGAGCTCGATGCTTCCGAATCCATTTACCTAAGCCTGCCACTTGGCGCCGGAAAAATCCGAAACCCGTGACCAACCCGCGGATTTACGGGTCGGGTACACGGTATGCACGGTTGAGAAATCCAGAACCCGTACCCGTACCCGCCCCACCCGGCCGGCCAAACCCGGGTGTACCCGCGACCCGTGTCCAACACTATGTGAGTACTCCCGAATTATGTTCTGAGTACGAGTGCCGACTCAATTTTCCTCAGGGTTCAGGGAACACTCGACTCGATCGTTGTTGCTACCCCCGTCCCCGTGTTCACGACTGACGGTTTGCGTGATTTCTTTTACCGAATTCATTGTCCGCCACAACATGGTATGTCATTTTCTATGTCGTCTATGCTCCGTGATGATCTTTCTGATTTTCAGGCGCTCTCTGCTGTCGATCATGAGGCGCTGTTTCGTCTCCTCCATATTTACGTCCGAGGCTCACCGCGACATGATGCCGTCGTCGGACCATTCACGGCACATCTTTGGAACAGCCGAGAGTGTGAAGCACTTTGAAGAGAAATTCGAGGTAGCGTCTCTCATTTCAGTCCAGAATCCCTGTCGAAACTTCTCCTGTGCATGCAGAAAACACCGGGCCTGCAGAGCTTTACTCAAGACTGCTGGACATCTTCGAGCGGCATTCCTATTTATTATATCAACGGCCACTACATCCGCTCCCTTCCCGACCGCCGAACGATTGGGAGCTCGTGACTGAGCAGCTTGCATTCATGAAGCTTGCGGGCGCCACTCGGGTGGCAACATGGCCGGTGCTGTTCTAGACACTGTTGATTTGTATGGTCTACGCGGAAAAGTCGGTTGGTTACATCGGACGGTGCATCCGTCAATCGAGTCACCTGTCGTGAGATCGAGGAAGGGCTCGATGGCCGTGATTCCATTGGGATGCCTCGGAAAACGACATAATTGACGGCTGTCTTGATTCTGAATAATTAATTTCATTACATTATAAAGGTGCATGGAGCATGCCGTGCACACGGGTCGAAACATTTTGTTGCCGCTGTGGCACCAACGCCGCCCAAGCCCTTGCACAAGAAACTCAGGACCCTGTTTGAGTCAGGCATGCACCGAAGGCGAACTCAGTGAGGAGGACCTCACTAAGGTAATCTCTTCTTTGGGCGGCACATCTGATGATGGGGAAAATGCGAGCGACGATGATTGGACGGCGGGAGACGCCGTTTGGAAAGCTTCTCGCGCTCATTAAGCAGGTGTGTCCATCGAGGAAACGCCGTTTACAATTTGCTTACCGTGAAAGATCCGGAGTTCCCTCAAGCCCGCGCATTCTTCAAGAAATGCTGTGCTCAGACCGATTGCCCGATCCTGGAACTTTTTCTGGGTTCGCACTCGTTGGCTTCGCTCTAAGTGCCTTGACCGCGGTCTTGTGCTTCGCAAGGTTCGTTCCGAAATTCTGGTTACCGTCTGTACATAACAATGCTTCTTAGGCGATAGATCAGTTCCTCGCCTCGCAGATGATAGCGATGAAGTCCCCGATCTACCAACAAGCAGTATCGCCAGCTTTACTTGACACGAAATGATTGGAAGAAAATTACTTCAATCCATGAAGCCCTTCGTGTACAATATTCCTTTGTTGCAGGATCCGCATAGTTAATCATATGATCTTACTTTCGAAGGAACCCGCGAACGTCACTCAAACCTTCTCGAGCGAGCGCAACCCACAGTCTGGCGTGTCTACCCACCTTTGAATTTTTGATACAGCGGTGGGAAACGATGGCGAACGAGCCTCAATTTGACCAAATTTAAGGAGGCGCTGCTCAAGGTGTCGAGAGCTTGAACAAGTGGTCTCGGCGCACTGAGAAGTCGGGAGCCTACTTTATCTGCCTAGGTGAGTTCTTTGGTTTTACGCTGACCTGGCTTACCCGATACAAAATTTCAGTGTTGAACCCGCCGTCAAGGATGTCTACTTTCGTTCGCAGTGGAATCAGCGTGACCACAAAAAGAATCAAAGCCTCGAGACAGTGGTAAGTCGATGTTCTGATTGAATTCCTGTTTGCTCTTTGTAACGCGACTGTACAGTTTGATCGGTACTACGAAATGGGCCGGACGAGTCAGATTGTACAGAGGTCGAGGTGGACCCTTCTCGGCACCTTCGCAACCAGCACCACTCACTCGATACGGCAGCTCTTTTTCTACTCGAAACCGTCACGTCTGCCAGAAGGCTGCACGCGCCAAGGCCAACCCTCGTGATGAGCTTCGCAGGTATCTGGACTCCCAACCGAGGACGTAAATATGGACGGTGTCATTGCTTGGTGGAGTAAGTGATGATGCATTAATTCCCGGGTCGCCCGCCGCGTTACTTTATGTCTGACCGTGTTTTACAGCATCAACATCGCTTCCTACCCTACGCCGTATTGCGTCGCGACTATCTTGCGATCCAGGGCTCTTCACCCCGGCGGAGCGCGCATTTTCGGAAGCAAGCTTGATTGACACGAAACAACGCAACTCACTCGGTGCGAAAATGTTTGCGGCGCTTCAGCTACTGAAAAGTGCCTATCGCAACGGTCATATCAGCGCTGTGATTCTTGCTGCGAAGCACATTGATGCACTCATGCAGAGCTCGATGATGCTGATTTCGCCGTTCTTACTGCGCTCGAGGATGACGAGGAGGACGTAGACTTGATCGAGTAGGATTTCGTAGTAAAGTTTTCTCTTAAAATACCAAAATTTTGCGATTTTTTTGTGTGTGCGGGTTCGGTTCAGAGTTCGGACGCCACAGAACGCCGAACCGACGCCTTGAACCTGAACCTCGAGTTCAGGTTCGAAGTTTCAGTATTTTCTTGAACCGGGACCGGAGGTTCAGGTTCTGTGTTCGGGAAAAGCTACCCCGAACCTGGACCGAACCGAACCTGCCCACCTATGGACTCAATCAACTGGGCGCGGAGAGAGATCGCGACTTGTAATCGCCTCCTAGCTGCGGCCGGAGTGCCATGGCCAAGGGATGAGTGACCCACATCAAACCCTCGAGGAGGACAACGGACATGACTTTGCCAGCGGGAAAATTGTTCAGGATGACCCTGACCATGCTGTATTTAAAATTAAGACCAGAACGACCAGGTTGAATAGTTGAAAAAAGCTAGTTTTAGGTTGAGCGGTTCGGATCAGCCGATAATCGCAACACAAGGGCTGCAGGTAGGGATAGATATATACATTTCCAGTTGGTACATACAAGATGAGTTGCAAGATAGAGTGAGAAGCAAGGTACGTATGGCTATTGAAGGTGCATATGATATACAAAGATGACGGCGGCCCGGTAATTGCAAGATGAATACTAGCGTGTATACGGAATCGATGGTAGAGGTATCGGGAAAATGGGGAGAGCAGGAGCGGGAGGGACGAAGTAGCATGACGCAGGACTCCAGAGCTCAGACGAGCCAATAGCTGGGCAAGACCTTTATGATGGCGTCGACATACCAAAATTGCACCCCGCGGTGCTCCCGCTCCATCTGCGCTTTCGAGGGTTTCTTCGTCCCCTACTGCCCATGCTCAGAGACGTCCACAGCGACGAAGACGGGCTCCCCCGTATCGCAACGGCGCGCAAGCGGCGCCCACGTCCCACCCAAGCCCATAACGACGCAGAGCAGCGCGGCGACGTCCGCTGTGACGAGCAGCGTGATATCGTTGGCGTCGTCAGCGCCCATGCCACCGTGCAGCTGCGCGCGTCTCGCGCGAGCGTCCCAGACTGGGTTCCCTGGTCAGGAGCAGCAACGGAGGAGGCAATGATGCCACGCAGCTCGGAATGCGCGGCACCGTCCCAGCCAGGCCCACAGCGCCAACACGACGCGATGAAGCTTCGCCTCAAGCGCGGGCTCCATCGTCACCGCCTCCGGTTCCACGCCGAGCGCAGGGCCGACGGGCACAGTCGGCGGCGCGAGGATGGCGCGCACGAGGCGCACGGACCTCTCCACGACGCCGGGTGCGTGCGTGCGCGACAGAGCGGCGGCGGCGTCCCCGACGATGAGGGAGAACGCAGGAGGCGCAGCATCGAGAACGAGGTCGCCGCAAGCGACGGCGTGGTCGTCGCCCGTCGCCGCAGGGTCTGAGACAGCAGGGTCAGCAGCTGCGTCATGCGCGGCGGGAGGCAGGGCGTCGTCTCTGTCGATCACGAGGATGGTCTCCTGCTCGATAACAGTCTCGAAAGCAGCAGGATCCTCCGCGAAATCGGGCAAGTTCGCGCGTTTCGCTGCTGGCTCCTCCGCGACCGAGTCAGACTCCGAGTTTTCGTTGTTAGAAAGGTCCAACGAGTCGGCGGTTGGCATGACGCCGAAGCGCCCCTGGCACGCGTGGGACAAGTGGTCCGGTATGGCCTTGGATATCCTCGACGTGAGCGGCAGCTCCTTAGCCGCATTGTCGATGATGCGCAGCGCGGCGCGCAGGCTACGCTCGGGTGTCTTGTCCAGGACGTCGTTGCGGAGGTGGTAGTCGGCGAAGAGGCGC
>QVIE01003016.1:0-57544 GCA_013387415.1 Panellus pusillus | reverse complement strand
GATGATAATACACGCTTCAAGCTACTATGCACATGAAGCGCACTGAGAATCACTTTCAATGAAAGATCAAATGAGTTACAAGGGATGGCAGTTCTACAACCCTGTGACCCAAAAATGGTCATTGCGGAGCACACCATCTTTGATGAGCATTACTTCCCAGGGAACAGTCCAGAGGTGGTGCGCAATGCTGGGGAGATGAGACGATGATTCTAGTGTGCATCGTTGCACCCTGGGCAACGGTCAAAAGCCAACGAACTGGCTAGGAAATTTCAGTGGGTCAACAACAGGATCAACCAGTTCAAGGAGACCCTCGCCAACATTCCGGCTGATTCATTTCAAGACAAGAACGCAGCCAGAACATCCTACAACACATCGCTCCCACAAGGAGGAAGAGCGGAGTTTTATCAGCGTGTTTGAAAATCGTCGAAGTGCTGTTGGCCTGAGCAGGATGTTGCGGAGTGGAGACAGCGGGAGGACAGGTCCAGAAGTCAGCAACTGCGGACATTGATCAGAGAGACACGGCGACTTGAGCAGCCACGAGTGGGTGAACCACCACCTCCAATCCCAAAGCTCTCTCGGACGAGGCCTTAGCTTCCCTTCCTGAGGATAGGGTCGCCATCATGACGCAATTGTCAAAGGGTGTCTTTGATTGGCCTGACCATGCTTCACCCTTCAATTGTGCACGGCAGTTACAAGGGAAGTTTGTGAGCAAGGAGAGTGGTAGGCATCAACACAATGGATCCGCACCATTGCCTTTGCAGTAGACTCCGACACCTTCATTGTTCCTCGCAGGTGGCAAGGCAAAAAAAAGCAGTTGGACACTTGCAAAGAGATCAGATTCTTCACCCTGTGCTTCGACAATTCGCTCCAGTGGTTGACCTGGACTCATGAGGAGCTCTTCCTTTCAAAAACAGGTCTTGGAGTCTTTGCGACGTCCGTGCAGCCAAAAATCTTTTGCTCTAACTACTTGGGATCGGGTTGTGGGACTGCAGACTCCTGTGAAAGGAGTGGACAGCGTGATTCACTGCCTGGTTAAAAGCAACAACAAGGATCTTGTTGAACTCCCGGGAATGAGCCCTGTTCCGATCACAAATGTTGTATCGCCATTTTCTTGATCCCGGTCCACTGCCTCGGATTTGCGATCACGTGAGGGTCATCCGGGGCCCGCATAGGAATGTTCCCAGGTTGATCATCTCAATCGAAGGCGACACACTTAAGTTGGAGTTGCTGCTTACCGCTTGCATCTCACTCCAAGTTGATATTGATGAAACAGTCAGGGAGTTCTTCGCTGGAGATATAGTGAAGTACTTGCAGGCAATGCCGCAGGCTAGCAGCTGTCGCTGTTGCGGTTGAGTCTGGTGGTTGGCTTACCGTGGTGAGGGGAACTGGAAAGGAAACTGAGCAGGTAGGTTTTTATCCTTGGTCGTGCTGCAAATTTTAAACAGCATTAGCTCGATGTTTGCCCCTCCGATGTACGGGACTATTCAAGGGCATGGAAACCATCTATTGTGGGCCAAGCATCCCTTCCCCTCGATCATCCCGACAAATCTTCCGAGGCGCTATCACCACTCATAGGCAAGGGAGGGTGCTTCGGGCCACATGCATAGAGGGGTGACAAGGGCATCAAAGGCACAGTCATTGTAGACAATGATAGCCCTGCCGTAGCTCACGCGAGCTGGAAGGCCACTACCAGGTGCATCGAGCTAACAATTACATCCGATGTGGTCGAGTATCACAGAACGTTCTGATCGATCGTGTTGTGGAGTTTCAGTAAGTAGCAGCTTTGGCTACCAGAGCCCTGACTTAGTCCATTTGACAGCACCAAAACACCATTGAAACATGTGGTGTTCTGGTCCTCCTGGCATCAAGCCAGTTCGATCTCGTTGGTCTTTGTCATCAAGCACAAGTCGATGGCTCTATTGAGCGCTATATAAAGCTCGGGTTGTTGCAGATGGTCGCAGTCAGCAACTCGGCATTGATTACAATGAGGTCCTCTCCCCTACCTTCAAACCCAGCACCCTACGCATCATCTTGCTTTGGCTACTCAGCATGATGTGCACCTTCGCTCTTTTGACTTCTCATCTGCCTACCTGAATGGGGACCTTGAGGAAACAGTCTATATGACTCAACCCGAGGGATTCCCGCAGGGCGAACCTGGCCAAGTTATGTGGCTCAACAAGTCTATCTATGGACTGAAGCAGGCTGGCAAATGTTGGAACAAGAAGCTGCATGAAAGCTCTTGACTATGGGCTTCACGTGCATCCAGTCTGACCGCTCTTGCTATATCTATTCAGATGGCAATGTGCGGATCATTGTCCCGTTTATGTGGATGATGGCACAGCTGCTACCAAAGATCCAGGGGACATTGATAGAGCCATTGCTCAACTTGGCGAATCATTCAAAGTCAAGGATCTTGGTCCCACAGAGTGGCTGTTGGGGATCAAGATTGAGCGTGACTGGCAGGCTGGCAGCATATCCATGTCACAGCGCAATATGCTGTAAACATGCTTGAGCAGTTCAACATGGCTGATTATATATTTATATATATTATATATACAATTGCAAACCAGTTACCACACCGATGTTGCCTGGTCTTGTATTAGCCAAGGAGATGGGTGCCAAGACAGAGGAGGAGTCAAGCTGTACAAATCGATTTACAGCTGGGAGGACGCTAAATGGGTGCGAAACCTTCTACTTGAATTGGGATATGGGTCCAGAACAGCTCTGTTCTGTTATGGACAACCAATCTGCGATTCAGGTATCCAAAAATCCTGAGCATCATGGTCGGATGAAGCATCTTGACCTAGCTCATCATTGGCTGCGAGATGAAGTAGCCAATGGCAATAATGGTATGCTGCCGTTGCTGCTCAGATACGGCAACGGTGGCAGTGAGCAACCGTTTCCATTTACCTGTGATTGGTCTGCAAAAGTGGGGGCAGAAATCCCCACAATTATTCATTCTCTAGTTCCCTGGCAGCATATTTGACTTTGGCAACCTCCAGGAGGCTCTGACTGAATATCAGTGACATTACAGCTGTTTGCACAGCTAATGACACTTGATCATTTTGTAAAAGAAGAGAGAACATGTTTGGGGTCAAGAAAAACAGTGAAAGAAGGGAGGGAAATTGTATGGATGTGAAAGCACTGCTCACGGCAACTCTGACACAACTAGATATGTACTAATTTGTGAAGAATTGCACTCAGAATCAGCCCCAGAAATAGCAGAAGTACAAGGTCCCTCTTTGTTTACAAAATGATCAAGTACTATTAGCTTTGCAAACAACTGTAAATGCAAGACTGTCATCTGCGATGTGTTTCAAATGGAGCACTGCAATGCGTTCTTGTTGATTATGTTTAATTTCATGCAGCATGACGGTTTTAGGGTGAAGGCCATGAACTGTGGAAGCTGAAGCAGGACGCTATTGGTGGTGAACAGGAGCTCCCAGGCTATGTATTGACTGGGGTCGCACGCTTGCATCATGGATATGCCATCGCAGGTGTAAGTGTGTGCTTGAAAAGGTCAGGCAGGGTACCAGGGCTGTATCTGAGGAGAGGGTCGGCAAGGCAGCTAGTTCCCGACGATGCGACTGTACACTGAGGTTAGCGAGGGTACAAGAAAGAGTGCAACAACTCACCAAAGTTGAGAATGAGTCGGGAATTACGAATACCCAGGCCTGATTTGCTGTATACCTTATAAGGAGGTGTGAACAGGCGACCCAGGGTAACCTTGTGATCGCCAGGCTGTCGGACAAGAGTGATGAGACCATCTGATCTCTGAGGAAGACCTCTGCTCTAAATGCGAAGTAGCTGAAGAGGAAGTGTTTCGTGAAGCTGGAGATACTGGAGAAGAGAGGGGAGGGTGCAGGAAAATGCCACTGCTGGCTAGAATTCTCCATATCGTTGATGACTGTTTCAATGACCGAAAGAATGGATGGTAGTATCAATTGGAAGACAATACTGGGAACAAAGGGTGTTTGCCGAGGAAGGTGTTGAGTGAGTTGAATAGGGTATTGATCAGATGGAGGTGCGATGTCAACATCGGCTACACAGCTTGAATTTAGGAAATGAGGACAGAGCGAACAGTAGAGAAGACTGACATGAGGGAGATATATATGAACAAGAAGGTTCACGAACCGTTCGTTCGTGATCGGGTCTGTATCGAAAACTGATGCTGCAGTGTTGTTATCTCTAGGCAGAGTGGGTGTACTCCGAGCAGGACCACGACAACGACAACAAACGACTTGATGGGAAGTTGGAGGGAAGTGGGCATCGATAGCGAGATTGCGAGTGGTGTTAGCCTGAGAGATCTCGGAGGTCATGGGACCAGAGATCGAACGAGCTGAGCCTGCATGTCGAGGCTGATTCGTATTGGCAGTCATGCTGACTGCCAGCGACGAAGTACCCAAGATGGGCTGGTAAGCTGCTGGATATGCTGGGGTGCTGGGGTTGGGATGCCCCTGTGCCGATGGGGCCAGACGAGAGCTGATGTAACTCGTAATTCGAGAGGCACTATCAGCCGGAGAAATGTCTTGAGTGAACGAGGTGGGACCAGAAGAGGCTGACCCTGGTGTAGACGAGGCTGGTGCAGAGAGCAGCCTGGAGCTGCTGCACTGTAGCCTGAAGGCTCTGCAGGGTTTAGAGAATATTGCTAGAAGCCATTCTACAACTTGGTCATGTGTGGTTCCCCTGAATTTCAAAAACAAACTTACTTCTTATGCAGTATAGGAAATATGAGGCGAAAGAACAATCAAAGTAGTGTGAAAGAGTGGCAGCGAGACGATATCGAGATGGGGAGAGAGGTCGATTGTGTCCAGTTCGGTTTCCTTTATACAAGAATTTTGTTAGTAGTGTCAAAAAATAAAAACGAATACATATTTTCATTCATGAAGAAAGATGTTCACTCAATGTTGGGAATGTGTTGAAAGATATCAAAACATATTTCAATGATGGCTGTTCCAAGTTGGGATAGTAGCTAAACCTAGGTATGAACCTTTGACTTTGACCTTGTCATTGTATGTTTGTACCATTGATTGAGACATTCTTGCCCAATACTTTGACATATTAATCTCGTAACCTCAGATCACTGTCATTGACTAGTGATATTGATACAATGTTAGACCTTGCATCTAGACCTTGTAATAGCACAAAACCTTTGTTCTGTTCTTGTAGTCAACAGACCTTGACTTGTACTACTGATCTTGTAATTTTCAGCAATAAATAAGGTCATACTTTTCCCATTGACTGAGGCTACGGCTTATCTTGTTCATCAACACGCTTCAATGCCTCCAGGACTTTGACATCCATCCATCTCAGGGAGGGTGAATCACTACTGTCTCTCACTGGTTGAGTCTCTGCTGCTATGTGTTTATTGAAGGAGTCAAGGTCCAAGGACTTTACCCTTGCAAACGCTGATGACAAGCTGTGGACCACTTGTTCTCGCAGCACTTCCTGATGAGCACTACTTGTTTGAGCAGTCATCCTCTGATCTCAAGGTGACTGATATCGAAATTGCATATGCTATTCATCAGGCATTCAGGACTGCTCATCAGGAGTGACACTAGCCAAATCAACACTCTCTCTGGACTGGCTATGGCTGCCACCATCCCTACTCCACTGCCTTCGAATTTCACTCTTGCAGCTGCACCTCCCACCCGGTCAGCTAACCTGGCCGCTCGTAGTCCCAGTTGACACGATGTGGCATGTAATCTCTCCACACATTCAATGAAATTATTCTGTGCGACGGACACGAGATCTTCCATCTCCTTAGTGAGGCAGCGTGCAAGGGTCAAATTTGCGAATTTGTTTGGCTATTTTCATAGTCTTGTAACAAGTCGTCTGGATTGAGACCGCTGGCCACCAATACAAGAGCCTTGGTTTTCTCCACATCGACACTGGCCAGTGACGAGTTTGTGGGCTTGGGTTTACGTACGTAGAACCATTGTAGCTCGGTCTTATGACGGGAGAAACTCTGGACTAAGCCTTCCTGTCCGATGTGATGCAGCCCTGATTCTGTCTTGTGGGAGCAAATGCCTTTTTATTGGAGGCTCCCATATTACAGGCCGTGCATCGGATTCCTGGATACTCTGGGAGACCCTCAATAGGGTGTTGAATATACGCTCGAGCCCGATATGCAAGATTAAGAGCAGAGTATTGTGTTTGATGGGTACTGCTACAAACACATGAGGCGTTACATTAGTGACTACGGGTTTATATACTGCCCAGTCCGGGGCTGTGCTAATTAACCCGAATGCGACTTTATAAGCTCGCATCCCATATTCCAACATAGGGTGAACTTCATCAAGGCTGGGCAACACCTATAATTTCCATTGCTTTGAAGTGGGGAAATCCGTGCTGGCTGTGACACCGGTCTCAGGCGTGTCCCAGACTTCTCATAGGATCTGCTCAGAGAGGTGTCTTGGGGGCTTGGCAAAACCTTTGGATGCGGTGTAGGCACGTGGTGCTCTCCCGGCCTGCTTTGCAGAAATATTCAGCCGCTGGTGAAGTGGGAGTGTATGTCGCACAGAGGGACAAACTGATGACATCTTTCACAGTAGATAGCAGGATATTTTGGATGGGACTTGAGTTTCCGTGCTTCCAGGGTAGGAGTAGTGATGAACGCTGTTCCAGATCTGCAAAATGGTGAGTGGATTGGACAGGTACCTATGTTGGTTCGTTACTATAGAACATTGAATTGAGTTCTGCGGACCAATGCCAAGGACGACTGCAACTTACACGATTGAAGGATGAACATCAAGGATGAGCTACAAGTCATCTTCAAGCAGTCAGTATCTAATCGACAGAATATCCAAAACCAGCTCCGCTTCCTCTTCGATAGTTTCCTCCTTTTTATCCACAGACCCTTCTACATGGACAGAGCTGCTCCCTGCAATGATTGCTTCAATTTTTGCCTGTGTTTCGACATTTGAGGGGGGACTTTGAAGGTGAATTCTAAAGGTGAATTAGTAATGCACATGATGCAAAGAGTAGATAGGTGCCTGACATGGTGGGCATGAGCCCTGCAGGTCCTAATTATCATAGCCTGCATTTCGGGTGAAAGGATACCCGCTGAAGATCAAGCGACTGTTAGAACAGGCAGCAAAGAGGACTGGAGTCAACGGTGAGAACCCTTGTATTAAAGCGAAAATGCGAATAGACTACTTGCCTGGAGTCAACAGTGAGAACTGGGGACCCAGGCTGAAAGCTAGCTAGCTATATACTGTCTGTAACAAAAGGAATCCCAAAAGCGGAATACAATAAGAAGATAAGCAGATAAGAAGATAAGAGCTGTATTGAGAATGCTCTTCCAATGTCAGGATGAGTATCAGGATGACTATCAGATGAATACCAGTGAACGGTCACATGATAGAATGCGACACGCCGCGGTCACATGACCACAGCGCGTCACGTTGCATCACAGCAAGACAAGAATGGAGCATGTCCAAATCCAATCTCCAACACAAGGGCGACAGCAGACTCAGCAAGGCCGTTGAGAGACCTATTATTGGTGTTGATTTTCGCAAATCTTTGTTGGTGGATTACCCTTCCCTCTGTCTGCATCATTCTTTACATTTGAGCCTAGACAGTGAATCTTACTCTGCTTTTAAATGCCTGATTTGTAAGGATACAATGCAACACCCTGTCATGTATGTTCTTTCTTTGTAATTTAATGATTGTACAGTACAGCGTGTGATTATGCTTTCTGCTACGAGTGTATTCATGAGAGCTTGAAGTGTGGCAATAAATTGTGCCCTTGCTGCCGACACAAGATTTTGGAAGCCCCGGAGTACAACATTGATTTCCCTGACAGTCTGAAGGTGCTTGTTGCTACTTGCAAAATCCCCGCTCCTTCCATCACCGGTTAGTCCCACTTTGACATTTGACTCCGGAGGCAGTTCAATTGTAATATAGACAAAGGTAGTCAGCTTCTACCCTACTGACAGTAAGGGGCTTTGTTTGCAACATCTTTCTCTCTTTTGCACCCATTTGTTGGCCATTACTCTCTACTTTTACGAAGTAAGACTGCGAATCACTTGGGTGGACGAACATATCATCAATGCAGCCACGATATAAATCTGGTGTTTGAACAATGTTTATTACTCAATCCGGATGGGGGTGGTGCTGCACTCGGAAAGAACGAGCACAAGAAGGTCGTGCTGTATGTAAATAGTTAGTGACCATCCAAGGCTGTTTCGATATTCTACAACAAGTCTTTTTGTTCAATAGTATTTGAGTCCGTACAACATGACACATAACAACACAACACATCTATCTATCCATCTATCTATTGTAGCAAGTCAACATGGCCCCTGAAGTCAATGCTGCAATGTCAGGTTTGTGTTTCTTTCCTGAAGCCCAATCATCTATGAAGGCTTCCAAGGGGTGGGCTCCTTGCAGAAAATTAGTATCCAAATCGTTGTCAAGCAGTCCAGGCAACATGACATTGATCTGTTGAAGTTCCCACTGGGAGTTCCCTTCACACTATCGGCAGAATAGCTCAGTTGGATATAAGAGCATCTCAAATATAGTGAGAAGGTTGCAGGTTCGAGTCCTGCTTCAGCCACTTTTCCAACATGGTAGCAGCAACTCACAGATGTTAGACGAGTAACTCCCGCATTCTGTGAGTGCCTTTGGAAAAAGTGGTGCCCCCTATGTGTGTTTCTGATGCCAATAGTGCTAGGAAATCGGGGGAGTGTTGAAGTTCCCACTGGGAGTTCCCTTCACACTATCGGCAGAATAGCTCAGTTGGATATAAGAGCATCTCAAATATAGTGAGAAGGTCGCAGGTTCGAGTCCTGCTTCAGCCACTTTTCCAACATGATCATGTTGTCTCGACTGTGTATTTCCCTTCGTCTCTCCTCGTCCTGCGAGACAAGACTCTGTTCACAACCTCTCTGGCTTTGATCACTCAACTGCAACAGCATGTTGCATACTGCCAATCTCGCAAGATCGAGGTTGATTTGACTATCTGGGCAATCCTAAACAGGGTGCACCCACTCTGTAATGACATCCTGGTCGGGACTACAAGGACCTCCTTCTTCAACAAAGGGACTTACAAAAGCTCAAAGTATGGCTATAGGCTGGCCACTTGGTACGTTCCCTGGTTTCTCATCAATGGTCCCAGGGCCTGAGTTCGACGACAACAGTCGATGTCCCAGCTTCGTTCATTCCTCGTTTTCTGCTTCTGAGGAAGGGGAGGTAAACCATAGCACTCTATTCCTCAGCATGCAGGATGGCATGGTGTAGCTGCCTCCACCCATTTCATACTCATTTTGACAATCAATGATTTACCCTGGTGTCGGGACTTGTCCACCCCAGAATTTCCTGCAATGCAGCTGACATCACGTCCTTCCTCACCACGACCCCACTTCATCTGGAGACTGAGCTTCAGAGTTCAGCATTTCTGTCTTCGAGATTGAGCTGGTCCTCGATGTCTGCTATACCGCCGCGTTTGGTTTTTCTCACACCATCCAGATCATCTAGCATCGATTGAAGGTAGGGTTCCGACCCAGCCGTCTGGAGTACTGTTTGTTGGATGTGAAGCAGCTACTGGTTGCTGGACCTGCTGCACAAGCGATTGCAGCACATTGAAGACACTGGCACTGTTAATGCAGCAGGCTATAATTGCCTATTGGAAAAAGCCCTGACAAGTGCGAAATACAGCGGCTTGCATTTAGAGAATAAATGAGTGTTGATCGCACAATGAATGTTTGTAAGCAAGGGGCTGGATTGTAGAGATAGCAGCAATAGAATGGATTTGGTTTACAGCTAGTGGTATCAAAGTGGTGGGCAAAGATGTATGTCAGCTGTGAGTAGCGATACACAATGAGGCTCACATGCGATAACAATAAAGTTTGAGACGATGAAGTAGAAGGATCCTGTGTTGGAGTTCCAACTGGGAGTTCCCTTCATAATATCAGCAGAATAGCTCAGTTGGATGTAAGAGCATCTCAAATATAGTGAGAAGGTCGCAGGTTCCAGTCCTGCTTCAGCCGTTTTCCAACATCTGCTTATCTTCTTATTGTATTCCTTATTGTATTCCGCTTTAGGGTTTCCTTTTGTTACAGACAGTATGTAGCTAGCTAGCTATCAGCCTGGGTCCCCAGTTCTCACTGTTGACTCCAGGCAAGTAGTCTCTTTGCATTTTCGCATTTAATACAAGAGTTCTCAGTGTTAACTCCAGTCCTCTTTGCTGCCTGTTCTAACACAATCACCTTAGGTTCTGAAACTCGGGAGAAATTTTGAAGACCGAACTGGGGCACGTGCTGGCGAGGTGTTGGAGATTGGATTTGGACATGTTCCATTCTTGTCTTGCTGTGATGCGACGTGACGCATTATGGTCATGTGACCGCGGCGTGTCGCATTCTATCATGTGACCGTTCACTCGTATTCATCTGATACTCATCCTGATACTCATCCTGACATGGGAAGATCATTCTCAATACAGCTCTTTTCTTCTTATCTGCTTATCTTCTTATTGTATTCCGCTTTCAACTGGGTGTTCAGTAGAACTAGTTTTATCACCTACATCATCACGGACTCTCTCCATTACCTACTTTTCATCACACACACATTTAGAGCATGTCAGACTCAGACAACTCCCTTGGGCCTTTGCTCACTAAAGACACACCCTACTCCTAATGGAAGGGCGATGCTAAAGCTTATTTGCGTCGAAAAGGTGTCTATCACTGTTGCATCACTGCGGAGTCAGATGGCAACCTGGCTGATAGAGAGAAGTGTGTTGGCATTCTCTGGGGCATGTTGTCCCAAGATGTCAAACCCCTTGTCAGACAGCATGAAGACAAACCCGAGGATCTTTGGGAGGCCTTGGAGTCTATTTTCGCTCCAAGGAAGGCTGGAGCTCGCTTCAATGCCTACAGAACTTTGACATCCATCCATCTCAGAGAGGGTGAATCACTCCTGGCTCTCACTGGTCGAGTCTCTGCTGCTATGCGTTTATTGAAGGAGTCAAGGTCTAAGGACTTCACCCTTGCAAAACACTGACGAGGAACTACAAGCTGTGGTTCTTCTCATGGCACTTCCTGATGAGCACTACTCTGTCCTGAAAGCGCCCTTTGAACAGTCATCCTCCGATCTCAAGGTGACTGACATCGAAGTTGCATATGCCAATCATCAGGCATTCAGGACCGCTCATCAGGAGGGTGACACTAGCCAAATCAACCCTCTCTCTGGACTGGCTATGGCTGCCACCATCCCTACTTCATCCCTTCGAATTCCGCTCTTGCAGCTGCACCTCCCACCCAGTCAGCTATCTGTCCTGGTTGTGGGCGCTCTGGTCACGCCCTATTTCGGTGTTGGCAATTCCTAGAGCTCATTGGAAAGAAAGAACCCAAGAAAGGTGCGGCAGCAGCCTCCCACGTTGCGTCAAATGCAAGTATCATATCCCACTCAGCTTCATTATCTGCTAACAACCGTTGGAACTCAGACTCAGGAACTACTTCGCACATGACTGGCCAGCGCCAGTGGCTGCAAAAATGTCCGTCCTCACAGAGTTCCAATAGACGTTGCAAATGGAGTTGTTGTATACTCGGAGCTGGTGGGGGAGATTGTTAGAACAGGCAGCAAAGAGGACTGGAGTCAACAGTGAGAACTCTTGTATTAAATGCGAAAATGCGAATAGACTACTTGCCTGGAGTCAACAGTGAGAACTGGGGACCCAGGCTGAAAGCTAGCTAGCTATATACTGTGTGTAACAAAAGGAATCCCAAAAGCGGAATACAATAAGGAATACAATAAGAAGATAAGAAGATAAGCAGATAAGAACTGAATAGAGAATGATCTTCCCATGTCAGGATGAGTATCAGGATGACTATCAGATGAATACCAGTGAACGGTCACATGATAGAGCGCGACACGCCGCGGTCACATGACCATAACGCATCACGTCGTGTCACAGCAAGACAAGAATGGAACATGTCCAAACTCAATCTCCAACAGAGATTACGCTTAGACCACGTTTAAAAGGACATGCATCTGGATCTTGTTGAAGTTCCCACTGGGAGTTTCCTTCACACTATCGGCAGAATAGCTCAGTTGGATATAAGAGCATCTCAAAATATAGTGAGAAGGTCGCAGGTTCGAGTCCTGCTTCAGCCACTTTTCCAACAAGATCTATGATCCTTACAAATGTCCTGTATGTTCCCCTGTTATCTCATAACTTCATCTCTACTACCTATCTGTCTTGGGTTCATGGCTATTCGATTCTAATGAAGGAATGCATCATCTCCTTCAGTTTTGAATGGTGAATTGGTCTTTAAAGCGGAAATTGATGAGAGGAACCAGGCATTTCAAAAAGAGAGATCAAGATCCCTTCTGTTTCAGCTTTGTCTGCAGTTGGAACCTTGCCTCTTGATCTGGAACTGCTGCATTGTCGGCTTTGGCATCACTCCCAGGATTGGCGCAAGCAACACATTCGCTTCAGCTGTCGAGGTGACGTAGACATATGGTACGAGCGGGTACAGAGGGACGGTGGCGGCTGGGCGGCGGGATACATTGAATGTAGTATGCAGGGGGTGGGGAGAGTTCAGGTCGTTTAAAAGGTAGAGCGGGGCGGCGTTTCGGGTTTCGAGTTGAGTTTCAGAACTGGTTCTATTCAGTCTGGTACATGGCTATTTACTTTACGGAGCGAACGCGAGGGACTGTCTTCCACGCGTCAGGACAGAACCGCTAGCTGATCTCGAAGCACCGTTCGTACGCGCCTGCAGGTTACCCATAATGGTCGTCGAACGAATCTCGATGCAGGCAGCGCAGAATAGTATTTCTAACACTCTTTTTCGACAAGTATACAGGACACGAAACTACCAAGAAAAGAGAGGCGTATTTCAAACACGGTGGCTACTTCTTATTACTTTTTACATCATTGCAACTACTCCTCGGAGTCTGTCGCCGTGGGAGTATCCTCGCGAGCCGCCACTCGGTGTCGCTGTTGTTGGCTGCCGCTTTTTCCTTGCCCTTGGGCACGGGACTGATCGATGTCCGTATCCTCGGGCGCCGTTCTCGTCCTTGTGCATGTCACAAGATCAGCAGAAGACTCGGCGTTCGTTAATCACCGACAATGTGTTGTGCGCACATGCAGGCGTCGAGGCACTCGTGGAGGCGGTCGGATTTAACAAGTAGGAAACAGCCAAGCGCTGCGTGCGGTACACAAGGCTCTATGCGTTCCTCCCTCTTGGTCCATAGGCAACCTCGGCGCGTGTCTCCGCTTATAGCGCATCCGGCACCACACAAACATCCCGATCGCGCCGAGGATGAGGGCTAGTACGAGCGCCGCGGACCCCGCGTTGTAGTATGCTATTCGAAATTGAAATCAGTCGTCGGAGCCAAGTAGTAGCTGTGGAGCTGAAAAGCAGACACACCCTCCCACATAGCCTTGGCTTGCTGCGGGCTCTTGCCCGCGTCAGACACAGGCGTCGTCGCCGACGTCGGGAGGTCCTCAAGGAACTGCGGCTTCGTATCGCTGCCAAGGCTGCTCGGTATCCGCGCCGAGCCCCCAATGAGCGCGCTGAAGTTGACGCCCATGAACCGCAAGATCATATCATGCGAGACGTGCGGGAGGTCAAACGGCGCCATGTGCGATGCGTTGAATATCTGCGACGCATCATCAAGATCGGGTCAGTCATACTGAAAGAACGCAAATCAGCTCGTACTTTTGCGTAGGTCAAATTGCGCGAGGACACCCACGTCCCCGCCGCAGCGCCTGCAACGCTCCACGACTGCGTCTGCACCGTCTGCAAATACACATCACGTCAGTATCAGGCACGCAGGCCACGCAACAAGATACTGATATCCAATTCGCATCACTCACCCAAGCCCCTTGGCGCCATTCCACTCCATCGCCTGGATCATCGCCTCCAGACCGACGTAATTACATATAAGATCCTGATCTCCGCGAAGATAAGCACTGGGATGCGCTCGAGCACGCGCGGCAGCACGGTGATGGACGAGTTGGATACCCGCTCGTGGAACTCTTGGTGGATGCGCCGCGGCATTCAATCCACGAGCCTGGATGCTGCTCGGCGTGAAGGGCCCGCACGACGTCGGGGCGCTGCGAATAATCAGAGACCAGCAGTAAGCAAGAGGGGAAAGACGTACATCGAGGTAGGTCGTAATAGGCTTGATATCCGGCGGCCAGTTCATACCGCAGGCAGGCATCAAGTCGTCGTATCGGACGTCGTAGATATTGATGCACATGGAATTTCCATTCACGCTGAAAGCAAGTCAAAAATCGAGACAATTAATACGAACTGCACTGGCACGCACACTTTCTCCCTGGCAGTAACGTCGAGCAACAATCTCTCGCATTTTGGTGCCGTGATGGGTTCCGGGGTCGTAATCTGCGAGATCGAATCGAGGCATTCATCCGTACGCGCCTTGGCATGCTTCCAAGGCTATGCACATCCGTTCGTCGATGGAGGAATCAAAGGGGAGTGAGCAGACGTACCTCAGAGTTTTCCTCCAGTATGCCTACTTTCACAGCAAAGTCCAGGTACGAGGCGTATTGGCGCCGTGCATCGATCCAACCGTTCCCAATGGCAATTCCGCGTAACGGGATGCCGAGCTTAGAATTAAGGATATAATCCGCTGAATCCTATTTTAAGAGAATGCTCTTTTACGATGCCATTGGAACACGCACCAAAATAAGGTATCCATTGACCGGCGTAACTCTCGCCGCCGAGATATGTCTGTAATGGTCATCGGCATTTCCCTCGCGGAAAGGAGACAAGTCCACACACATCCATGTGTTGGTATTCAGGGAACACCTTGTAGAAATTACGCGTGAATTCCATAAATTGTTCCGCAGCCTGCGCACAGCACGTCAGGACAACACAGAAGCCTGCACCTAGGGTGGGGAGGAGACTCACCTCTTCGAGCGTGTGGACGTATCTGTCCGTGCTGGTGTACGAGAAACCCGTACCGGCGGGCTGATCGACTGCGGTAGATGGGTCGTCGGGCGCTTATATAGAGGCGAAGGGGGACCATGACGCACCGTATACCATCGTCGTGTACTCCTCCCAGCCTCCCTCGGCGACCTGGAACCCGCCTTTCCCGTCCATCCTCCACGGGCCCACCTCCATCATCAAGCCATCGAAAGACGAGCACCCCGGCCCACCCTGAGCACACGCTTTCATTGATCGAGGTAAGCAAATCGAGTACACGCGAACGCACATTGAACCAGAACATAAGGCGCTTCTTGTCCGCGACGCGGCGGTTTTTTATCATTACAAAGTACAGGTGCGCCGCGACGGTGTTGGCCTCCAGCTTGGACGCATTGGGGTCGGATGGGAGGTGCCCAGCGAATATGGTGAGTGGGTGCTCTGGGTCCTGGTGTATGTCCGGGAGGGACGGCACATAGAATGAGGCAGCAGACGGGACTGTCGGGGACGGTTATAAGACGATATATACGTTTACTGAGGCACTTACTGTCGGTAGGGGCTCCATTAGTAGACCTGAGAGTGTAGAACAAGGTCCAAAGCACCGCCAGACAGCGCGAACGAATCATGGGCCGCAAGAACGTCTTGGCGTTAATTGACGGCAACCAAGGTATTATTTTTCCGAAGGGCACAAGGAAAGGGCTGTTGCTGCAAAGGAGAGCCAGGACCTGTGCCAGCAGACGAAGTACCAAGTCGAGCCTCCGATTATTGACAGGCTTTTCGGGCGATCACGATCACGCGGGCGTCGCGGAGCGAGATAATAATTGTATTAGCGAGAATAAGAGACGGTACAGGACACAGCACATATGCTACATATCTACGCAGTATGGTCAATAGAATAATTATGCTCCCTTGTCGTCCCACACAGCAAGCTGCATTTACATTACTTCTTGCCCTTGCCTTTACGCTGCTTCGCCTTGCTCGGCGACGCCGGGGCTGGCGCTGCTTCCGGGATGAGTGCAGCCGGCGCAGCAGGAGTTGCCGCTGTGGGTGCCTTTACAGCCGCCTTGGGCGTAGTCTTCTTGTCAGAGCCCCCCACCCATGGAAGATATTGATCATGAACGACGCGATACTACCTGAAAGGAGGACCATCAACCAACGCGGGACGCGGATGGTGAGGAGGTAGAGCTTGGTCAACCAGAGCGCGAAGAAGTCGATCAGGAACTCGCGCTTGCCGCCTGGAGCGAATGCGCTCGACCAGGGCGGCGTGATTTCATAGCCCTTGAGTCGGAGGAACTCGTGCAGTGCACCACCGGCGATGCGGAGCTGGTTTGGACGATAGAAGCGCAGAGTCTGGCCGCGGTCTTTGAGGATGACGATGACGGGGGCGCTGTGGAGAGTTTGTCAGTAGATCATCGAATGCGACGGCTTGAATTGCTCACTTCCACAGAATCCATTTCGTGGTCACATAGGTGACGTTGAGGTAGTCGATGCGCGCGAAGCGGACGTGGGGGAGATCACCGGCAATGAGGGTCTCGTTATATGTCTCGTCGAAGATGTTGTCGACAAATTTTGAGATGCCTTCCTGGCGGCTACTGGTTGCGGACCTGCGAAGGTATAAGAATACAGACAACGACGGCAAGGACGCCAGACGTACACCGCAATGCACCAGACACGCTCCTCCTCTTCCTCTGGAGTCAATTCCTCGTTAACGATCATATCCGCAAAATTGTCGTCCGTTATCAAGGGAATGCGGTCGTCCCATGAACTAACGGCGGCAGCCTCGAGCCTCTCAGTGATATTAATACCAAGCTGTTGAAACGCGCCCTTTATAGGCCCCGAGCTGAGGATCTTGTTCATGTCGAACAAGGAGCTGAGCGAGGCGGGTTGCGCAGGTTGTTGCCCTGCTGGCCGGGACCCTGCAATGCTCGGCCCTGCAGGCTCAGCGGTGACCGCCTGGCCGGGTTTCCATCCTTCTGAGAAGTACTGGGCGTTCGCCGCTGCGGCGAAGACAAGAACAGAGGAAAACTTCATGGTGGTGGAGGTATGACGGGAACCAGGCACACATGTGGAAACCGATAAGGGAGTGTTGTACTGCCACCACCACCACCACCTCTCAAGATCTCAAGCCACATATCTCTACCGAGGGTGTTACGGAACAGAACTGCCCATCCTGGATCCATTTCTCAAAACTACGAAAATGAATGATTCTCCATGTATATTGGCTGGCAATGTTTATCGGGTCTTCGGCCATCCCAAGTGTGACTTCAATGACTACTGCGCATCGTGTCTATCGTCCCAAGTAGTTTTAGTTTGGCTCGAAGACCACAGGGTTTTCTCACTATACGACGCGGTGGGCTGCATTCGTTCTTGGCGTCAACAACCACCTGCGCAGCTTATATGCCGCCCTCGCCCGACACCATGTCTCTCTTCGTTCTCATCCTCCTCCTCGGCTTGCTCTCGCTTTTGGCGACCTGGTATGGACCCGACATCCTCAAGCTCGCCATTGCGACACTTGCCGTTCACATTACCAAGTCTTCGAACACCATTAAGATGCTCCTCAAGCTCGCTAAGCGCGGCTTACCTTCGAAACCGGTTCCCACAACATCCCATCTTAATCCTCTAGAACCGGTCCCCCGCTGCGTCTCGAGTCTTGCTCCTTTCCGTCGCGTTGATACTGGCCTGCGTCCTTCAGACACGGCTGCTCAAGAAAGCTGCAAAGTCTTCGGCCACGGTATCACCCGCCCTTGCCGCGCAAAACGCACAAGAAGATCAGCCGATTGAAGTCCCCGGCACGTACCACCAGGCCCTTGACGGCAAGCTTTCAACCTCAACCGTTACTTTATTCGCCGTTTGTGGTCTTGTGTCAGTCTCCCTCGTTTTCTAGTCTACCGTTTCCTCAGTGTGGTCTCTTCCCGCTTTAGCATGGGCGAATTTTCGGGCTTTCCTCTCCCACAAAGTCAGCCGCTCGATGGTGCAGCTCGACGATGATTCTGATGTCACCCTCGTCGACGTCGACACGGAACTCAACGCCCCCTTCGTCTTGTAACCAACAGCCTCTCATTCCGTGCCTACGCTTTCTCACATTGGACGGCCTCTGCTCCCTTCCTCGACCTCCCTCCAGGCCACGCCCATCCCATCCTCCGTCAGCCCTGTCGACTCTACCTCAAACTCAGCCTCCACCCCCTTTTCACGGTCTTTGTCCCCGCCGTGCGTCCCTCCATTGTCAAGGAGGAGTGGACACCAACGCGGCCGCTAGCGTTCGAATGGTCCCGCGGCGTGTGCCCGACGCGTATCGCGGCTCCCCCTGAACCAACAGCGCTCAAGGCTAACGTGCCGTGTTCCTTCTCAAGGCGTGCACTGCCACGGTCGACAAGGTCGACGACAAATCAAAGCCCGGGTTGTCTGCCAGCTCATGGGCGCCGTCCTCAAGCTCCACACGCGACAGGGCGAAGTCGACAATTCGCCTGTGTCTCCCTCCTCCATTCTGGGCTCCTAGCGCCCGTGTTATTCCTATTGTTGCTGCTTAACCTTGAGGTTCGAAGCTTGGTCACTGTTTTTGCCAGCTGGCCAGCTGGCCAGGATCGGACTGCGTGTACCAGAAGTTAGAACTGGCCCGCCCACTGCGTGAACGCGTTGAGCGCCTTGACGAGCGAGAGTTTCAAGAGCTCTTCCAACGCCTCCCCGTTCCCCCCTTTTTCATCGGAAGAAGAGAAGGGTGGTCCGCTGCAATGGAAGGTGGGGATGCAGATGGTTCGCTGGGGAAGAGTCGCGTTGCGCTGACGACGAGGGAGGGGGGTTATGGGTATTTCTGCAGTAGCTCTCCGTAAAAATTGCGGGATTGGCGCAGGGAGAGTACCAGTCAGAGAATGGCGAGATGAATCTTCCAATTTGAAAGCCCTCGGCGGGGCACAGCCCGAGTCATCGTGGGCTTGATGATCAGTCGACCCATGAGTGGTGAAGAAGCAAAAACTTGGACGAGGTCACTCCAGTGAAGCTTCCAGAGCTAGTCTCAGTATACGTATGTCTCAAACGAGGGAGCGCCACTGCATGTGTCGCGCTGCGAGGAACTACAGTTGACTTGAAGGAAGGCATTCAAAAGGCATTCGCGCGTACCAAATTATAATCGAAATACACATCGCGGGCTACGCATCTAAGGCAGCTACAGGGAGCTTGGTCAAAAACAGCTCTTCTACCAAGTCAAAGTTGAGCTCGGCGCCTAAACCCGCCCTCTCCATCTGCTCTCTCTCCTCTGGAAACGAGTATCGAACGAAGTAAAACATGCGTAGCAGCGAAAAGAAACGCCGAAGGAGAGGCTTGAGTGAAACGAAGTTCGCCGTCGGCTCGGGGAGGGCTCTCACGAAAAATGATTCCTTATGTATCCGCACATCGGCCGTTCCGAGCTGTGCCCATGCCTTGTACGGAGGGTTGTCGACCTCCTTCCCGTCGTGGTAGTGATACACCGCAAACACCATCACGTAGAAAAGCGACTCGAGGTCGAATCGATAAACATGGGCTGGTGGGTCTTGACCGACGACGAGGAGTTCGCACGCCATAAAGGGTTTCGTACCCATCCGCTGCTTCGAAGCCAACGAGGACGGTTCCTTCCAATAGACCGCTAGATCGAAATCATTGAGGATGCCTTGGACTTTTCCCTCCATCCTGCGGAACATGAGGTTGTTGATGCTGACGTCGCAGTGCATGATCCCCGCCTCCTCGTATAACCAGCGGTAGCCTGTCCATGGTTACCTAGTCAAGGAAACAAGAGGGAATGGAAAACGACGTACACTTGAATATGTCATAGAACACCTTGCCGAGGTCTTCCGCGTTCGTCAAGCCGGCGATCGGGTTGAGCTCTTCGGAAACCGCGACACGAAGCTCACGAAGCTCGTACTTGTCGCCGAACAGAGTGCAAAGTGCGAGCTGAGGAGTCTCCGGCTCTTGTACCTCCGAGTGAAAAAGCTGCGGCAAGTGGTCGCGGACCCACAAGTGCTCGCCCGTGGCCTTGCTAGTGGCTACCTTGAGGAACTCTGCTTCAACTTTCCTCGTCGCGGCTGGCCAGCTCCATTTCACGATGACGATCTTAACATTGCCATCTGGCGAGGGAATGTTCGCTCGTGTGACGCAAGTGCCACGCCCGATTAGCTTGCGTGACTGGAAGATGGTCTCTTTGAGCTCCAGAGGATCCCCAATGTACTTCTTCAGACTGAGACATCTCCCCTTGAAAGGATCGTGAGAGACACCGGCGTGGTCGATGAATCTATCAATGGCGGGCGGTTCTACAAGCGGGCGGTACCCCCGCTGAACCATCGACAGACGCTTCATAGCATCGAGCAGGTTGAAGAGCCGTGCAGAATCCTCGATGAAGTTGAAAGGATGCGAACGGATGATGATGGAGCGGTCGTAATATAATAATTCCATCTCATCGTATGTGATCAGCGCGCCTACGACATGGCTGCAGAGACCGCCATAACGGAAGAGCTTGCGAGCATAACTAGCACTTTGATTCCGTGGATTATCGCATCTTGTTTTTTTCGCATGGAATCCGGACGTGCTACTGTCGGCACGTCGTTTGGTGCTGCCCGTCTGCGTCTGCCAGTGAGCGGCACTGGATTCATTGGCCTGACTGGACTCTTGCTGCCGCGGCTCTGAGGAAGATCCCTGCGATTGCGACTTGGAGGACGAGGGTGCCGCTGTCGAGTCTCGTCAGAAATAGCAATTGAACAGAGCAGTTTGGCGCACGAGGAGGCTTCGAATCGAATTCATAGAAGGAAATAATTCCCGGCCGGTCAAACCTGGGTCCTGGGATGGGCCGCTGACCTCAAGTTTATCAGGGCTGTCACGTCTGTCCCGTCCGAGCGCACTCCGTCTGACAGTAACCACGTCAGTCTTTCGTCCGGCAGGAGACCCGCAGATGGTACCGGGATCCTCGCAGCAGAATATGATTTCAGCATCGTCTCCAACACAAAAGTTGGCCAGCGCAATAAACGCCTGCTTAAGATGGGTTTCTTTTCCGAAGTACGACACATATTCATCCTTTAACTTGGTAAATTGCAAGTATTTCTTGCTGTTCTTGAAGTCTCTGAGGAGCTTCACGTCGCAGGCCCGTCGACGTCAAGGATGTGTTTAAAGAAATGTCAACGGTGATCCGCTCTTCGAGCAGATCTTCTTGCAGAGAACTTGTGTATTCGGATTGCGAGGCTTCAGTCGCTTCCGTTTGTTCACTTGCATCACTTGTAGTGCTTTGACTGTAGGGTATCGATTGAACGGGTGGGGCAGGGCCTTCCTCGGTTGGGGTTGTAGTGATATCGATTGTGCTTGGTGTGCCGGCAAGTGGTTCAAGAATGCTAGCCGCGGCGCCGATTAGACTCGTAAACCAGTAGCACCGCAGCCGGGGTCACGCGGAAGGGCTTTGATCGATGATCGACTGTCATCAAACGTTCGCACCGCTGCTACTGGTGTCGAGTCTAAGCGCCGATGATCGATGGACTCGGAGATGATTGGGATCACCTTTTTTCAACGCTTTCTTTCGCGGACCACCATGTCCCGCCTCATGGTCGAGAATCTACCCGTCTACGTGACCCCCGCTCGTCTGCTCGAGCATTTTGAATAGAAGGGTGCTCCAGAGGACACCATAACGGATGTCAAGGTCGCGTCCAAGGCCAACGGAACTTCGCGCCGTTTCGGCTTCATTGGATACAAAACGGAGAAACAGGCGTCGGAGGCCAAGGAGTGGTTTCACAGAACCTTTATCGACGCTATGAAAATCAAGGTCGATGTCATAGAGGTGTGCATCTTCTTTTTCTTTAGTACTTTTTTTTCTCTTACGAGACCGCAAGTAGGGTGCAAAGGACGCTCCTGCTCCTAGACCCAATAAACGTCCACGACTAGGTCCTGCTTCGAACGAAGTACAGACTGCGCCTGCTCAAGCTGAAGCTCCTCCGCCGCTAGCCGCCCATGCCAAGACCGCCGAGTCGCAGCTGGACGAATTTCTTCAAGTCATGAAACCGCAGGGTAACAAAGGCCGGACATGGGCTAACGAAGCCGTGCGCCCGCTGCTCCAGCGGATATTCCTCCAGACCCCGAGGAGATGGAACAGGACAGTGACTCGATCCGTGAGGAGGGTCTTTCGGATCTGGAGTGGATGAAACGCCGCGTGTCGAAGAATGCGGATGTTGTAAAGAAGGCTTTCGAACAGTCGGACGAGGAGGAGGATGCTGAGGCGAAATTCGTACGCCAATTTTTCGCCGTTGACTTACAGTGTACTGATCTTGCTCCAGGTTTCTACACCACTCCCTGCAGATGCCCCTCCCTCTGATGGGCCACCGAAGGACCCGACGATGGAAAACATATTCCAGACGTCTCGACTGTTCGTGCGAAACCTCGCGTTTTCGTGTACGGATGCCGATCTGCATGAATCTTTCTCGCCATTTGTTGAAGTCTCTCAGGTGCGACAAGTCTTCCTGCTATTTCCCTCCGTCGTCTCCGCCGCTCGTCACGATGATAAATCATATAGGGACATCAGACCTTCGGGAATGTTGATCCTCTGGGAAATCCGATAGTAGAAATAATATTCTGATTCTTCCTCTTCGCTCCTCCTTGTTGACGAATCGTCGCTGACGTTTTTGTGTCTCTCAGGTGCACGAACCGCTCGCTCCTGTGACGAAACAATCGAAAGGCATGGCGTATGTCAAAGGCGACGGATGCCCTTGCCGCTTACGAACAACTGGTCCGCAAGGCTTTCCAAGGATGGCTCCTCCACATTCTGGCTGCAGTGAACCGCAAATCGAAATTTGGGGTCGTGGAAGGGGAGGGTCACAAACAGACGGTCAAGGGAGAAGCAGGCCCAACGGAAGGCCGCTGCGGGGAGGGATTTCAATTGGAGTATGTGATACATGAACGTGAGTCTAATGCGTGGTCTCATGTTCCTCACTACGACCTCACACTACTTTTACAGAGCGACGCCGTGGTCTCGTCGATCGCAGATCGCATGCGGATCTCTACACCGGATATTGTCAACCTCGAGCTGTCTGACAACGCCGCTTCGAAGCTCGCTGTCGCCGAAACGCACATCATTCAAGAGACCGAGACGCACCTAGAGTCGCAGGGCGTCATCCTGCACTCCTTCTCCTCACGCGCCCGGTCGGACACTATTATCCTCGTCAAGAACATTCCGTATGGTACCACCCCCGAGCAGATCCGCGAGTTGTTCCAGCCTCACGGCACGCTGAGGAAGGCGCTCGTCCCGCCAGCGGGGACGATGCCTGTAGCGGAATTCGCCCGCGCGGATGAAGCGAGCGCGGGCTTCCGCGCGGTAGCATATTGAAGGCTCGGCAATGCTGTCGTCTACCTAGAGAAAGGGCCCATCGGGATGTTCAACGACATGCCCGTCGCTGGCAGCTCCCAGGGCGGCAACAGTCCGCATGTGGTGCTGAACAGATGGTCGGCGAGGTGGAGAACGTCAACGAGGAGGAGCCTGCGTTGGGCGCGGGGAGGACGCTGTTTATCAAGAACGAGGGTGCAAATGAAGCCTGATCCCAAGCGGCCGGACGGGAAGCTGAGCATGGGGTATGGATTTGTTGGGTTCAAAGAGGCGGAGAGGGCGAAGAAGGCGCTCAAGAGCATGCAGGGCTTTGTGTTGGATGGGCACGCATTCCATGTGAAGTTTGCGGGGAGGGGCGCGGGGGAGGCGGACACGAAAGGCAAGAGCGCTGCGTCCGCGAAGAGCAGGACAACGAAGATGATCGTGAAGAACTTGCCGTTCGAGGCGACGAAGAAGGATGTGCGGGTGATTTTCAGGTTTGCGCTCCGCCTGTCTTTTTTTTCATCCATTGCTCATGGAGCGTACACAGCTCACATGGCCACCTGAAGTCCGTGCGGCTCCCGAAGAAATTCGATTCGCGGACGCGCGGGTTCGCGTTCTTGGACTTCGTCTCGCGGCACGAGGCGGAGAATGCTTATGCTGCGCTGCGGCATACACATTTTCTCGGGCGGCATCTGGTGCTCGAGTGGGCGGAGGAAGCAGAGCAGGACTTGGATGCGCTGCGCAGGAAGGCTGGGCTGGGTTTGGTGACGGGGCGGCGATGCCCAGGAGGAAAAGAAAGTTGGATCTGGGGTAGAGCGGGGAAGAGGATCCGGAGGTTCTGGAGTCGGCATTTACACGGGCACCAAAGCTCAGAATTACAATCGTGTTGGCTCGCTCCGCCCTGAAGCGCTCACTCATGACCAGGCGCGCCGCCCACCGTCTCACTGTGCAACTCCCTGTACATTTCCCCTAGGGAATCTCTTGAAGAGATACTCGTCCTATCGCTGTTCAAGACTCGCCTAGAAGGGGCCCTGGAGGGTTTCACTTAGTTCTCCCGCTCTCTGTGCTCATCTCCCATGCTCTTGGCACGCCCAATTTCCCCAACGTTGTCATCAATATGTTTTCTCGCTCTATCGTATGCCCTTGGCTCTCCTCCCTGCTCATGCCAATTCTGCTCGCAGCCGTCAACCTCCAACAGCCCACGTTCGCAGCCAAACTTCGCAAGCTAAGGTATCGTCTTCATCTTTGTTACGCTCGCTACCTAGGCTCAGTTCTTGCTAAGCGTCCCCGCCCTACTATCAGTGTCGTCGACTTCGACCCTCTCCTGAAAGTGAATTAGACTGGCTCGGCTTCCGCTTTCCTCGTCTGGGACAACGTGCATGGTTCTCTGAACGCTCCTAAGAAGGCGCACACGAAATTTGCGGTCCATCGCCAATTGCCCAAACGTTCCTAGCTCCCTTCTCCCGCTCGTTGCGCCATGGAAGGACTCCAAGGATGTCTACATCCTTACGGTAACGTCGGTAAGCATCGTATCTCATTTTTGTGAATGGCCATCTCATAGCGCTTACTCTTTGTTAGCCTGGCGTGCGGGCAAGGATTTCTCCACCCTCCTCGTCAACGGCAAGAACTTATCGGCCAGCGCCTCAGTGCTGAGCAGGTCAAATTCTACGTGGCCCAGCTGGTATATTCAAAGTTGTGTTCTTGCACTTATCGGCTGATTGAGTGCCCAGGTGGTATATCGTACCCGAGTTGTTTGGGGCGTTGACTGAAGGGGGAGAGAAGCGGAGAAGGTCTGCGGCGGTGGCGCGTGTGATCGAATGTGGGGGGCGGAGGGGACAATTGTGAGGATGTCTGGTAATGGCAATAAAGAATAACTGGGGTCTGAAAATCATCGGGGCGTGTTCGGTAATTACAGTCGACGCAAAGCGAGCTGGTCAATACGATGCCATTCACTTGTTCTCGACGCGCCTCCTTGGGGCTAGGTATTACATGCTCCGATCACCAACCCGCATCGTACTCTGGCGCATACCCTTTGCCATCACTCATCGTGAGCGTGAGCTGCTCCAACCTCACCCATGCATCGTGCGTACGTTTAGCGCGACCCTACGCGTACGGTCCCGGCCCGATTCGAGCCCCGAGTTGGTATTGGTAAACCGCTCGCGTACTGAGACACCGCAGACACTGCAGAATCCGTGATACGTGTTCTGCCGGGCGAATGTATATTCCGTGAGGGAGGAGAGGCCGACGAAGATGACTGTGGGCGTGTCGGGGTAGATCCATGCCGCGGCGTCCTGCTCTTTGTGAGTCGGATATCATGACGCGCCGGGGATGGGATAGGATGATGGATGATGGAGGGTGAAGAAGAGGGATGCGATGCAACGTACCCGGTGACAGATGCTGCAGTTACACTGGCGTGCTTCGGCCAGCGGCCCGGATGCAAGCTGCGCATAGCGGACTGCGCCGCAATGGCAGCTTCCCTGGTACACGGTCGTTCCCTCAGGAACGAGACCGACGTCCACAGGCTCTGGAGCTTGATAGTGCGGCTCTTTCGCCGCACCGTCGCTGGTGGCGGCCACAGGCAGCGCCACAGCATCGAATTTGTCCAGGGTGCGGAGCTATCATCATATTCCTCGTCAACGCGAAGTTCAATTGGAAGAGCCGTCCGAACGTACATTGACACCTATTTTCCCGTCTGAAGTGCGCGCCATGACAGATGTCCCGCAAGTGGGGCAGAACTACGGGGGATGTGGAGCGATGCCTCCTAATTGCGGCGGAAAGCGCACCTTGTGCTGCATCGTGCGATTTCCAAACTCGTAGCTCTTCAGAGTGCTACCCGCGTCGCCCTTGACGATAACTATACCCTCTGGAGGAAACCCCCACAAATAACCTTTCTGAGATTACGCATTTTGAGGTCGATAGGGGGGAAATGGCTTGGAACGCACTTTGTAGCAGATGCTGCAGTTGCAGGCATAGGTTTCCTTTATCTCTGGGGCCTTGAAAGTGAACTTGAAGGCGGCGCAATGGCAGTTGCCGCGGTATTCGATGAAGGTAGAGTCAGACATGTCTGCTCCCGGCTCCGCCATCATGATTATGGTGGGTGGCACGTGTGCACGTGGTCGCGTTCGGCATGGCCCTTGATCATGGCCTCGAGCAAGATAAGTACTTAGAGCAGACAGGAGCAGACAGCCACTTCACATCGTCAGAAGGTGTCAGAGATTGTCTGAGACGTCCAGTTTTTGTATGTCGCTTCCGTCACTGGGCGATCCAGAGTAAGACACATGTACAAAATGCCTCGATGAAGGGAAGAACAGCGAGTGTCAAGTGACAATCACCAACCCGCATCGTACTCTGGCGCATCCCCTCTGCCATCACTCATCGTGAGCGTGAGCTGCTCCAATTTCACCCCATGCATCGTGCGTACGTTCAGCGCGTCCGTACGCGTACGGTCCCGGTCCGATTCGAGCTCCGAGCTGGTATCAACGAACCGCTCGCGGACTGAGACCCCACATACACCGCAAAATCCGTGATACCAGCGCCGCGGGCCAAATGTGTATTCCGTGAGGGAGGAGAGGCTGCTGAAGGTGACTGCGGAAATGTCAGGATAGACCATGCCGCCGCGTCCTGGTCTTTGTGAGTCGGATAGCATGATTCGTGGGAATAGAGTGGGACGATGGGGAGAGAGGAATAGGAATGCAATCCAACGTACCCGGTGACAGGCGCTACAGTTACATGGGTACGCTTCAGCCAGCGGCTCAGAGGCGAGCTGCGCATAGCGGACTGCGCCGCAATGGCAGCTTCCCTGGTACACGGTCGTTCCTTCAGGAACGAGGCCGACGTCCACCAGCTCTGGTACTTGATATTGGGGCTCTTTCGCCGCACCGTCGCTGATGGCTGCCACAGGCAGCGCAACAGCATCGATTTGTCCAGGGTGCGGAGCTATCATCATATACCTTTTCAACGCGTAATCTAGTTGGAAGACCAGTTCAAGCGTACATTGACACCTATTTCCCGTCTGGAAGGCGCGCCATGACAGATGTCCCGCAAGTGGGGCAGAACTACGGGGGATGTAGAGCGATGCCGGGTAATTGCCGCGAAAAGCGCACCTTGTGCTGCATCGTGCGATTCCCAAACTCATAACTCTTCAAAGTGCTATCACTTCGCCCTTGACGACGGTTATACCCTCTGGAGGAAACCCCCACAAATAGCCATTCTGAGATTACGCATTTTGAGGTTGGAACGGGGGGAAATGGCCTGGGACTTACTTTGTAGCAGATGCTGCAGTTGCAGGCATAGGTTTGCTTTATCTCTGGGGCCTTGAAAGTGAACTTGAAGGCGGCGCAATGGCAGTTGCCGCGGTATTCGATGAGGGGAGAGTCAGACATGTCTGCTCGGCTCCGTGGCGACCATCATGATGTGACACATGTGCACGTGGTCGCGTTTGGTAGGACCGATCTGATTGGTTCTCCTTTTCACGTTGTTCGTTCAACTTGGCCAGAGGCACCTAAAGGACGACGCGTTCCTTAAGCGCTCAGCAGCTCAGATTTGCTATCCAAAGCCTCTCCGGCTGCGGTTGCTCGTGCGTTAAATGGTTCTTGTCTTCCTGGCATTGTATCGGCCGACGGCTAATAACCTAAAACCTCTGTAAACGTCCGCCGCCCAATACAACTTCAAGCCGGACGCGTTCAAGATCAATTACCGCTCACTAAGCCGCCCGAGGTGCTCGATGAGCGATTTTGTAATTATCGCGGAGTCCAGTCTGATACCAGTCGCGTGCTTTGACGTCGTCGTCGCGCAATCCGACACCCTTCTTCCTCATGAACGAGACTTAAAACCTCTCAATCTCGGACATTCTCGCGCGCACAGACATGGGGTTCCTCTTCCTTATCTTCGTTGGCGCTCTCGTGGTCACCGCGCAGCAGGCCTCCTACTCATCTGAACCTCAATTTACCGTCTTCCACCATCCGATCAAACGTGTGGCTGTCATCGGTGCAGGACCGTCCGGTCTGCAATCCGCCGCGAAACTCATCGAGCACAACTTCACTGTTCCGCCTATTCGACCGCTCACCCTCACCTGGAGGGAATTGGCACTACACGGACGATACACCAGTTCGAGAGTCATATCCGTGAGTCTTTGCTACAGCTCTGGGTCCGACGCCTGTGAAACAGATATGAATAGCGATAAAGTCTATTACGAGAATCTACATATTCCCGCGCATTTGCCCTCAACACAGTATTACGAAGACGGCGATGAGGGGCTTAGTCTAGATGAAAGGTGGAGGGAGCATTGGAATCCTCGGCCAGTATGGGACAGTCTCACTACGAATTCTCCAGCGGTATGTACTGCGCATTATGAGGGCTCACCACCCATCCTTGTTCGAAGATCACCACGGAGCTTCCTGGAGTGCCGTATGCGCCTGACGCGGTATTTGATCGCTATTGTATTCATTGTGAGATGCGGCCTGAACACCTTTGTAGCCTTGGGTACTTCCCCATCGCGTCATACAGACACATGTCAGGGCTTTCGCATCTCTCTACAACTTGAATGTCAACGACGACCCACCTCCCTCTTCTGCTTTCCCGTGACATCGTATTCGACTCGAGTCGAAAATATAGAGAAGATCAATGCGACGCAGACCTGGAAACTCACTCTCCGCAAGCTGGAGCGCCTTTCGGAGACTAACCGGATCAAGGCCTATTGGTGGACTGAAGAATTCGATGCACTGGTCGTCGCCACTGGACCCTTTGCTGCTCCGCATGTGCCGGTCATCGAAGGAATTGTAGATTGGAGCAAAGCGACGGAAGATGAACATTATAGTATCTACCATTCACAGACGTACCGCCGACCTCAACGCTATCAGAACAAGGTATGCATGTACCTCCGATTTTTCTTTCCTCTTAGACTCTCATCTGCTTGCCGAAAGACCGTCCTTGTTGTCGGTTCATCTATCTCTGCGTCGGAAATTGCTCGGGACATCGGTCCATATGTACGGAGACTTATTGCAAGCGTTCGGGTGCAGCCTTTCGATTCAACTAGTCTCTTCGGGCCACTGATTGTATCACCAGCCCAAGGAAAAACCCGCATCCGTACGATATACGCAGCTTAGGCCGGTTCCCCAACTTCACGGAATTCGTACCCCGATTGAGCGCTTCGAGCCGCTCACAGAACACTCACACGGGATCAAAGGAGGTGCTATTCATCTCTTGAATGGAACAGTCCTTCGTGGTATCGATGAGGTATGTGTCGACATTCATCGTGTGCGGAAAGTTAAGGTGCCTGATTGAAGATTATTCTCGCGACGGGATACGTCAAAACCAACATATTTCTGCGCAACAAGTGCGTAGTGAGACTCATCTGAGACTCCACCCATACATTTTGTTCGTCAGAACGAACCAGGCTGAGGGCCTGGTCAATTTCCATTGGACTGGGCATTACATACCCGATCCTACTGTTGCCTTCCCCAACGGTTTGTTATCGTCTATCTTCTTCATCCATTCAAGTTGCTCAAAACGCTGCCAGTTCGTCCATACACCATGGGAAAGTATCAGTCTTACTTGTTCGCCAAAGTATGGGAGGGAACGGCCCACCTTCCAAGCCAACGTCAAATGCAAGATGATCACGACAACAAAAAGTATGCTCGTTTTGGAGGTGTTTTCTCCACGCCGGGATCGGAAGCCTTGTACGTATCAACGAGCAATACTGGATCCGCTTGGTGAATAACATCACGCGAATGTACAGATACAGGCAGTACATCGCCTGGATTAATAACCAATCCCTCAAGTACGGGGGTCGTTTCGTAGAACCGTGGCCAATCAGGTACGTTTCGATCGTCTATTCTCCCCCGCCTCTGAAAAGATTTTACTACGCGTAGCATTCGGGAAGTTTTCGCTTACTATAGCGAGATAAACGTGTTGCCGGTAATGTTTCTTTCGCCATGTTATATTGCACACTCACGTGAAGCCAAGGGATATGTATCGTCGAAAAACTTTACTGATTTTGAGTCGCAACCGTCTAGCCACTGGCTGGGCGGTGAGGACTCCGATTTAGCTGATGCGTGGGATGCGGTAGTTTATGACGATGATCAATGGTGAGCTCACAGAGATAGGCTCAGGGCTCGTTGTATGCAGGTGCCTGGTGCGCGCACTCGGATAGATCTACAATGCAGTCTTGATTGCCATGTTGTAGTCCCGAAAGAGGCTTGAAGATAGTTTCAACTTTCCAATGCAATCACTTGACACGATCAGGTGGTTAGGCTTGATATTCGACACTTTTGGACCATGTTGGCACCAATGGCTTGGTGTTGGAGCGCTGAAGTGACGGGACTGATTTGCATTTACTCGCAACGGGATTCCAGATCAGCGGCTGAGGTAGACTGTCGACATCATGATAAGGCTTCGTGATCCGAGTCGGCGGCATCTGGCAGCTCTACTAAGTTGTCTACGCACATTGCGGCACAATTGATTCAGGAGATCATCTACATCCATATTGCTCAAAGTCCGCGAATAAGCCTGCATAAAGAAAAGAACAAATAATCCATCCGTGGAGACAGACCAATGGAGAGCTCTTGGGTACTTATCTGAGCTGTTTTTGCGCTACCTAGTACCCGGTGGGGGTGGGTCTGCGCACACTGACTGCCATAACATGATGCCCTTGGAACTTTCCAAGCTCATGGGTGAACTGGACGTGAATGGACCGATAACAGAAACCTTCCAATGGTTGTGGTTCAGGTAACTGAATGTCCCGCCTGGCCGCGCGTAATAAACCCAAGGAAAGCGATACCTGGGTAACGTAGGTGATGTGCATGACATTGTAAAAGCGTGGGTGGTTGGCTGTGGCGGGTCGATAATTACCGGTGTTGTCGTGGATACGGCATGCCAGAAGTGGACTTGCAAGTGGTGTATACACTAGGATTCCGAGTCTAAGATACACAGTGCTGCCAAAACCGGTCCAACGGACTAAGAATGAGCGTCTCGGACATAGTATAATTTATTTTTGATTCCACGGAAGCAAATACGGAATGGCACAGGGTATCTTCGGGCGGACTCCAGTTCCAGCGAAACTATGTCAATTTGGCGATTTGTCGATCCGACGATTAATTCCTCCGAGCAGAACCTTGATCAACCCGTCAGCGGTGACTGGGTTTAACTTTGTGTACGGGGTCGTGTCAACGATGTCCTAGAATCTGATCAGAGGACAATCCTGCAGATGATGTGCGTATTGTACAGACCCGGATGTTGCTCGCTTTGTGAAGATCGTCATCAAGTTCCTTGAGAGCTCTGGTGGCTTTCCAGTCGTTCCCTATCTGGACGAATTGAATGCCAAGCTGGAAATGGTCAGGACATGGGAATGTGTCTCGCAAAAGCTTCACCTGCACCATACACAGATTCGTCATGGCCTTGAGCCGGCTTGCGGCCTCAATAATTGGATACTTCGGCTCATCTGCTAAATCAGACGGAGTTAGAGCAAGACGACATCGCAAAGGTATGAACTCACTGGCTTCCCGTCAGTTATAACGATAAAATTGACTCGTTTAATTTCTTCGTTCGTCGTCCTGTTCCTCGGCGTTCCATCTGGGTCAATACGTGCATTTTCAAGTTCCACAAGGCGTGGTTTAAGAAGCTGATCGAGTCGATCGCCAGTCGGGTCGCACCCGAAGGCTTGATTGTGCTGAATAATAATCGCACCTCAGAGGATGACTGTTGAAAACATGTTCAACATGATATCGTAGTGCACAGCCTCCCCGACCTTGACATTGAGCGCCGCTCTCAGGTTGTTCATGAAGTATATGTCGACCCCATCACCATCGTATTGTTGTGCCGTTGCTGCGAGGGTCTCCAATGCCATTCCGGCCTACAGATATCCTCAGGTGAGTGTGAAACTGAGAATGCGGAATCTTGAATAGCACCTCCAGCCAACGAGTGAAGCCTTTACTGGACCCAGGGAGAGTCATAGACCCCGAGTCATCGACAAGGATAATCGTATCATATTTTCTCAGTAATTCCAGCGCATTCTCGATTGTTTCCTTGCGTACGGATTTCTTGAGCCCTTGAAAACGTCGTTTGACGCGCTGAAATGTTGTGCAACCACTCACAATTTGAAGCACCGTCCTTATTGGATTTACTCCGTTTGGACGCCGCCGGCGCGAGTAAGCTTTCGTACGACGGTGGCGGCGCATCCGTTACTTCCGCAGAGCGCCTTTGGTTGTGGTTAAAGACGTTAGACAGGAAGCTGGAGGATCTTTTCCGACGGCTCTCCTCCTCTGTATAGAAGTGGGAAACCCAGGGCCCGCCTCCACTCTGGAGTGCGAGTTGGAAGAGGCTTTCGAGGGATGGGAGTATCCAGATTGCTTGTCCATATCGAGAAGGACCAGGGCGACAACTCTCAGAAAGGTTGGAGGAGGCCAAAGAGAACCTAAGGCTAAGGAACTGAGTCTGACCAAATACAGGGGAGAAGAACGGCGTGATCATGATGGACCAAGTTGCAGACAGGTAACCGAGTCCGCGCATACTTCGTCACTACGTAGGATGTGGATCTTCGTCATTTGATATGTAAAGTTCGTCAGTTAGTGAAGCAAGCTCGTCACATACCGAATTCGGAATTGTCAGCGTGCAACTTCGTAGCATGCATTCACGAAGGCGGTTACAAGGAGTAATACACCCATCACTAGCAAAGTCACTGGCGGCCACCAATGGTCACCAGTGGCTGTTGGCGGCCAGTGATGATCACCGAATGACGTTGATGTGACTGTTGCACGGTGATCGACGACGGAAGCCACTGGTTGCCGCAGGTTGCCGGGGTTGCCGTTATCTTGTGGGCCCACTAGAATCCACTGGCTTTCGTCGTGTGCTGTTGGAACTCAATGGCTTTTGCAGGCTACTGATCAATCTAGCCATGTGCTACGGGGAACAAGAGTCAAGACTGGTGGTTTCCGCCGCTGGCCACTGGAAATCAGTGGGAGAGTGATCATGATGCTCTTGAGTCTTGACTGCTCTTGAGTCCCGTGAGCCAGTGGAAGCCAAGGTTATCCAGTGGTTCCACTGGGCTTAAGGCACGACACTTTGCTTCAAAGTGTATGCAATGTCAGTGAAATCAGTGGAAACCAATGGTTCCTGTTGGGGCTGCTGACCCGAGAAATTTAATGAAAGCCATCGTAAACCAGTGGATCCGGAAGAGTTATCTTCCTCATATGCAACCCAAACGGTAAGGTCACGCGGTTGCCCGCCTAGACCGCCACCCGTACCCGTAACTATCAAATGACATCCATTGGATCGCGCATGGTGCCCCTATATAATAATCAGAGGATTCCATCAACCTTCAAGCTTCGTCCAGGAATTAGGAGGGGTGTCGATACCAAGGCTTGCACTCGCATTCCTGAGCAAGAGTTCAGCGAAATACCGTATGTTCGCTGTCAACCGACACCTACCGTTGTGCGGTAATATCTGAGAGACTGCGGGCTGTCCGTGCTTCAACACGGAGACATCACCTCTTCCAGATCCGACGACGACCGTCTGGTCGTCGACGAAAAGGATGGGAATGATATACTCTACGTTCTCCGGCAATGGGGTTCTGTTAGTCTGCAAGATGGGGCCCCATAGGCAGGACGCTGCTGACGATCGGTTATGTCGTACCACCCGACGCCGCCATGATGGAGGAAGACAGAGGCAAGAGCCCGCGTAGTTGGAGACAGAGCGGAGCTCGCGGTTCTGCAGAGGCTATCAACTCAAGTCACAAAATTATGCTTGGAAACTCGCTTGAACCCTTCGACATCAAGCGTCCAAATGATTGAATACCTCCCATCACCATTATCATCATCGTATGTGAAAGCCCTGGTGATGCATCTCTGTGAGGCGTCGAGAAAAATGAAAGCCTTCACGCACTTGACGACAGCGAGCAGGTACGTAACAATCAAGACCTTCTCCCCGTTGTCAAAAGACACAGAGCAGACGATATCGTCAAAGTCGTTCAAGGAGGGTGCAGGCGGAAGAGTAGTCTGCGTTGTCCACACATCTGAATGGAACCAGTCAATTCGTTGCTTCACAGCTCTGGTAAGATGCATGCCGAGCGACGTTGTGTTGACCAGTTGGACGCGGTTTGCATAACCAATCGCGAGAAGAGTACCGTCGATGTTATAGCTCATGCAATGAACTGGGCCAGGTACGGTATACGAGTGGTAGAAGCTCGGCCTCTGTCGATGAAATCAGCTGCGGACAAATGATATATGAGAACGTTCACACATCGAGTACGAGGGTATCTATGGCCCAGTCTTGAGACCATAAGAGAGAGCACGCTTGGCTGCTATAGGGTGCCATGCAAGGGCCCGCACTTGACTCGGAGCTTCTTTATACCAAATTTTCCGAAACGAGCGGGTCTCGAAGATGAAAATTATTTTGTCGTCGGCGCCTGTCGCCAAGTACCTCCCGTCAGGGGAAAACTCGATGGCGTTGATTGTGTTTAGATGGCCCTTGATGGCCCACCAAGTTGACGAAATCGGAGCATAGAAAAGCTGGGCTGGAAATTGATATTCGATATGGCGGAGTCGGCGATATCGGCGTTGTGGATGTACCCAGTATACTAGTGCAGCTTCACGTAGGCGTATTGAAGTACTTATAGGCAGCGGGGACAGTTGATCATATGCATTGCATATATATGCCAATTATAAAGAATGCCATGGGCATGCGCAGGCCTGGCTGGCCATGGCGGCCAGGGAGTTTAGACGTATGAGCGGAACCGTGATTGGGAAATCTTTTAGTTTAAGAACACGAGGCTGGTAGGCCCCTAATTAGGTATACTACGCAGAAGCACATATTTCATGACGCGTTACGTGTGCCAATTCCAAATACACGAACATTTGTCTAGAATAGCTGTACCGGTGCTTACGAGCAGTGCCCGGCACTGAACGCGAGTTGAGCGGAAAGCAGCCCGGCGCCCGGCGCCAGGAGCGCAACAGTGCCCGGCACTGAACGCGAGGTGATCGGCAAGCAGCCCGGCTGCTCACCAAAGTGCGCGGAGCGCAGGCGGGGCGCCCGGCGCCAGGATTGCGACAGTGCCCGGCACTGGACGCGAGGTGGTCGGAAAGCAGCCCGGCTGCTCACCGAAGTGCGCGAAGCGCAGGGAGGGGCGCCCGGCGCCCGGGGTGCGCGGAGCGCGGGGTGTGCGAGGCACGGGGGTGCGCGGGGCGCGGGGTGTGCGAGGCACGGGTGGCCGAGGACCAAAGGATGTGCGAAGCACGGGTGGCCGAGGACCATGGCCAGAGAATGACGGCCGAAGACCAGAGAATTCATGAAGGCCGAGGACCAAAGAACAGTAAGAAGCGAGGAAGGTGGGTGGCCATGGGTGGGTAAGCACGAGATTTTACTTGCTTCCGAGACTGCGTGAAGTCAGAAAAGAGAGGACGGTCAGGGGCGATCGAAATGTCTCCGATGAAAGAAAGAAAGAAAGAAATGTATTCAAGGCCAGATTGGTCCCATTAGGAACAGACAGCCCAGACGTGTAGAATTAGACTACTGTAAAAACAAGTTCTAAACTCGACTAATTCCGTTCACTCTCGGAGAGTCAAGGATAGTAGCCGAACAGCAACTGCGGCGCGCTAGGCACGCCGTCAGCCCCGGATGATGCATAGAACGGTATAAGGGTGTATTGGAGAAAATAAAGGGGACGGGAGAAGGGGAAGGAATGACGCGAATAAAAAAAGCTCGCAGAGCCTTGCGGGTGCAATTGTCAGAAATATACCTATTCAGCATAAATCCGGGATCTGCCTCAGAAGCCCCGCGCCTTATTGAAGAAGAAGAATTTCTCTCCGCACCAATTCCTCCCCTAGCCTGCAGAAGTGCCAACGAGAGACCGGTTCGAGTCTATGTCTCACTCACTTAGTGTACATGTAGACCAGTACTGCATATATACCATCGTTGTACAAGTAATTTGAAGGGAATCTCTGCTCATAAATGTAAGAAAAAGAAACAAATCAATCCTCGTCAGATGAGATATCATAGACATCCAGCGCCTGAGTCTCCGCATGCTGGAACGCCCGAGTGACCCTCGTCGCCACCTCCACCTTGCGGAATGAACCATCCGCTAACCTACGACGCGTGGCGTTGGAAGCGGTGACTCTGGCACGTAAAAATTAGCTCATAACCTAGCAAGTGAACGCGCGACTCACTGATCGGCGTAGATGGTCGTTTCATTTTCAGCGCAGACGACGTATAGAACGTCGTTGGTCGATCCGGAGGAAGATGAGGCAACCGGGACAGGGGATGGCGTCGAATTCGTGTTGGTACGTGGACGCACGCCGGGCGCAGAAGGGGCAAGCCGAGGGCGGATGGTAGACGGCGAGGGAGAGGAGACTGTTCCGGGCGCTGCGGCAAAAGGGGGCGGGGTGTTGACGCGAGCGCGTGCGACTGGAGTCGAGGGGGCGGCGCCACGGGTGTGTACAGGTGTGATGGGTGGCGATGTCGATGGGTTTGAGCCAACGGAGGAATGCCACAAAGTCTCAGCTGCCTGCCAACCCCGACATTTCTTGTAGATGCAGCCAGAAAAGCCGTCGACTTGAACATTTGCGGCGGGCCTGGCCGGATGAGCTAAGAAAAGATATAGAGGAGACCATTCTCAGAGACCACCCACCACTGTGTATATATCCCAGGCTTACGCCCACGGGTGACAACGTAAAAAGGGATGCCCTCCTTGCCGCGCCGGCTTTCTTCTTCTTCGGTGCTAGGGAAGAACGGAGGGTCTTGACGGAGTTGGATCCGGAGCTCCTGGAATGCGCGATCGAGGTCCTCGTGCATGGATGGCTTGACGATAATTATGGTGGAAAGAGGCAAGAGGTGGGAGCCACTGATCGCCGTAGATAAAGAATTGATGATGGCTAGCTGTTCTTTCTTGATTTTCCCGGAGCAGTTCATGCATAAAATAATGGCATTGCGATCGTATATCTAAGTGACTTGAAAGAGCTTTCTTTCTTTTGCGATTCAGTGGCTGTCCTGTGCTCCAAAGAGGTAGTCTGCCCCCGCCGCGCTCGCAAAAGAAGCCACCTTCCTTGTGCTTGAACTACTCCGTGTTGCCTCGCACAACCCAGGTAATATTGCAAGCAGTCATCCAAAACATCGGGAACAGCGAAGGATGCCGACGTAAGTACTGCAGGTGAGCCGCGCATGGGCGGCGTGACTTGTGTTCTTCCGGAAATGTTGGACGCTGTTGGCCGGGGATTTTATGCTCAGGAGCCGGCGTGTGCTGCTGCGTAGGGTGGTGCGGGCCTGTAGTTCCGACTTTCCCGCTCAAAGCAGACAGAACAGACAGTGCGCATCGCGTATACGTTCCCGCGCTCGAAAATTAGCCCACGCTCTGCGCATCATTTGGAAAATGATCAGGAGGAGTGGATATGACAAAAATGAAGACGGCTTCGCCTCGTTTTAGCAACAATGTGGGTTCTGTTGCTGCAAATTCAGAGTGTATAATCCTCGGAGACTTGCGCCGTCCACTGTCCATGGATCTGGCTTTGAGTGAACAATTGCAGGGTCCTTGGCAATCGCTGTACATTGGATTTCAGTGTGTAAGTATGCTGTTCATTTTGTAAAAAAAAAAAATCGGCATCGATTTGGTTGGATCCACGATATCCCGAGTCTACTTGGATGAAATATCGAATTTGAGCCGACATCTATCGAGTTTGAGCCGACATCTATTGAGTCTGGACCAACATCTAGAATTTCATAAGTTAGAAGATGAGTTCTTTAATTTCTTCCCCACCAATATCGAGTGTAAGACTTCGCAAGTCTTCAATATCGCGATGTTTTGAGGCCAACATCGCGAATCTGAGACCAAGATATCGATCGAAAAAATTGGGCAATTATCAAATTCCAAGCTATTAGTTCCGGGCGTTGTTATGGGCAGTATCCAGCATGCCCGCTCATCACTCCGGACTCTGGGCGGGAAAGGCGTGCCTAGGGCGGTGTCGCGTCGGGTGTCGTGTTGCGCGTTCGAATCGACGGACCGAAATTTGGTCCTGCTTGGCTGCCTTCCAAAAACAACCAACTCCGTCACTCCAGAGTCCATTGAGTCTACATACCCCTCCGACAAAACTTCTTCCTTCTGAAGCTGCGTTGCCCTGGCGTACTCCGTCAGCCAGCTCTGGATGTTTCACATCATGAACCACGGCTAATGAATGAAAGCACCAATCCCTTTGCACGCAATTGGCACGTACGCAAGAGTCGGCAAGACGAGTGAGTCCGCAAGATCTTCGCGTATTGGCCACAACGGCTGTGAGCGGCGTCGCGTTCGGTGTCGCTGTCCGGAGTGTTGGCAGGGGCGTCGCGTTACGGTCGGGCGGTAGCCGGAAGGTGCCGTTCTTCGGCTTGTGGGCCTTGTTGGCGGTGTACGACGAAGCCAGCGTGTGCCCTGGGAGGTGCGTTTGGTGGTTTCGTGTCCCGTTGAGGTCGCGTTGACCTCCCCACGTTAGAAGGTCGACGCGTGTGGGGCCGGCTATCCGGTCCTGGCTGTTGACCTCTGAGGTCACACTGACGGCCGTCGAGGGAGCTTCCATCCCGGAGCGCGCCCCGCAAGCTTGTGGATGTCGAGGTGACGTGGTGCTCTACTCTTGCGGCACTTCTAGGTGTTTCCGAGGCTATCTTGTGCCTGGAGACGGCGCTCGTGACTCGCCACAGTGGATTGTCGCCGCTGGCCAGGGACATGATCTGTGGTACGGGCAGTTCTGGCGCGAGTCGGTGTGTTGCCCTTTGGTACTACTTCGATCTGGCCCGGCACGGTATAATCTGTGGGGCGGGAAGTGTTCACTCTTCTCGTTATATATATTGAGTGTGTACGCTATTTGGTACCATCGCTCGCGTGAGTTTTCGTGCACGGTTTTTTGTGGCCATATTTCGTCGGCTTGCGGAACTCTTTGGGTCCCCTCGCTCTGGCGGCGAGCCCCCGCCTGTGTGGGGTAGGGGCGTGCTGCACCCTACGCTGCGTGCTGCAGCGGGGGGTGCGAGGCTCGTACTATAGTCCCTGCCGCCATGTTTGCACATGGTGGTAAGAGATCACGAGGCCCCCCCCAAAGTTGTAGATTATGATATCATTAAGATTAAGATTAAGGCCTGTGGTCCCGCGCGGGGAACGGCCACTCGCACCTCGGAGACGGTGGCGACCTGACCCCTATATAGAGCCCTCTACCAGCCGCCCGAGAGAGTGAGTTAGGTACAATCACAGTTACGAGATCCGTGCCAGGGGCAGCACGAAAGCTCCGCACGGCGTCTCCGCCTACACCAATCTCCATTTCCTGAATCCTCATCATCTGACCTATCCTCCGTTATGCCTCAGGCCGCCGCCTGGCCTTGGTATTTCTTGATCAGATCGTACAACTTGGCGCCCGAACGCCATATCCCCCGGCTTGGAGGACGTCGCCGGAGGCGCGGACTTGAGTAGCGCAAGCGACAGGGAAGCTTGTACGCGACCTTTTGACCCAGCGACGACCTTTCTCGCTGATCCGGCGATGCTCGGCGCAGGTTTGAGCGGCGCACGAGGCTTGGGCGGTGCCGGCGGCGTGAGCGACGCGGTAGAGGAGAGTGTCGGCATCGCGGGCGAGGATGAGATCTGCGCAGGCACGCTGGCAGATTTGATCAGCAGCGCAGGCCGCGAGAGTTTGCTCGCTTTATCCACCGCTGCCGTCTTGGCGTCGCAGGAGGGATTCCACCGCGGTGACAGGCTTCGGCGTGGCTGGCTTAGTCTGCTCAGCCAGCACACCACGTCCTTCCGCTGCCCGGAACAGAAGGCTCGGGTCCCAGACGTATGCACAACGGCGATGCGCGCGTAATGAGAATCGGGGAGTCTGTGTGCGCCGTCGGTGACGCCGCACGGGCGGCGCTCCCCCTGCCGCATTATCACATCGTCGGTGACAGGATGCGTGCGCGTCGCACGTTCGGCGGGAGTCGCAGCGGCTGCCGCTTCCTGCTCCATCCCCATCTCCTCATCTTCATGCCCGTGCCCGTTTGTCGTCGCCTCTTCCACAGTAAGATCGGAGGCCTTGCTGAACGCGCGGTCTCCGCGTCTGACGAGCGCTGCGGAAGCCCGGAAAAGACTGCGCTCAGCGCGGTACAGCAACGCCTTTCAGACGACTATGACTCTCCCAGCCCTCCTTCTCTTTCTTCCCCCTCACCGGATTGACGAGTTCCTCCGCATAACGGCTGCTACCCGCGCTGCTCATGCGCGACTCCCGCAGAGCTCTTGCTTGCCAGTACCAAGACGGGGTGCAAACTCGACGTGCAGCTCCCATGTCTCTTGCTCGCCGCCGCCACCGATTCGGCGCTGGAACGACTTGTAATGATGGTCTGCCAGTGGGAGACGAGGGTTGGCCCGCCGACACTGCTGGTCGTGCTGGCTTTCCGGCCTGCGCCCTCGCGTCCGATGCTGAGCGCGCTGGAGAGCCCTAGCCTGATGACACCTGGGCCGGAACTTGTGCCCTCGGCGCGGCCGACGCCGAGCCCGAAAATGCTCCGCTTCCGCTGGACGGGCGACACGGCGCGGAAGCCGACTTTCCCGAGCTCTTGAGGATGTGCTTCTCTTTCTCCTTCCCTTCTCCTTCCCTTTCTTCTCCTCCATTCTCCTCCTTGGTGACCTTTTCCCTGCTCGCGCGCACCGCACTTGATCTCTCCCTTCCTGTTTGCCACCGTGGCACCAGGAACGGCGAGTAGCCCGAGGGTAGGTGTCCCCGAGCGGGTGTCCGGCACAGGCGTCGGCGCGCGTGCCTGAACGTCCAGGAACGGCGAGTAGCCCGGGGGTAGGTGTCCCCGAGCGGGTGCCCGGCGCAGACGTCGCCGCGCGTGCCTGAGCGTTGACACGAGGGTGCTGAGGAGGATGCCGCCCAATTCGAAGGCGCTCACGCTGCACTGAGTCGGGCTTGAACGCAGGTTCGGGCTCGGTGGTTTTGTAGATCCGCCTCGTGCGGCGCCATCGGCGGCGCCTGCGCGTGCACGTCGTCCTCCGCCGCCCCGCTCCACTCCGCCGTCGCTGGCCGAGGCAACCGGTACTTCCTCCTCCCGCCTTGAGTGCACCTCGGCCACGGACGTGTGAAGTCTCCCAGTTTCTAGGCAGCTTTATCAGTGATAGATACGTTGAGGATACGCACCGGTCGACATGGTGGCGCAGCATGTAATATAGCAGCTGGAGCTGGCTGGCCTTGCTGAAATAACAACGAGAGGGCTGGTAGTAATGTACGATCGAGTAGCCTGGGATCCACAGGTCTCAGATAGCCCCCAAACCGGGATGATGACGGTTCGGGACAAGTCACAAGACTCGATTTGTGTAGCACCAATATTGATCAACTGCATCTGGCCATCCAGCACCTTGCCAACACCGGTCCGAACGTGCTATCAACCCAAATACAATGTCCGCGTCGCAAGCCACGCGTCCTTTCCGCCCTCATCTATGGAACGATCGCATAGCTCTAGCGTGCTCTGATATACAACTTCAACGGGCCCCGCTTTCCATTCGCCGGCTCAGGGAGGAGCTGCAGCAGTTGTCGCGCAAGGCTGGCGCTGATACCGAACGAAAGCGAGAAGTTCAAGAACAGATTCAGCAAGATGCACTTCGCTCGGCCTCGCTCTCGGAAATAGAGGAAGTTATAGTTCCTCAGCTCCTTGCGCATCTCGACGTGTTGCTCAAGTGCGCAACCACGATCCAATTCAAGGACCCACACACCCAGCTAGCCTGCAACATCTTTTGCTCCAGGATCTTAATCGAGGGAAAGCACTCTTACGCCCACCGTCTCGTATTTCGCCACCCCTTCGAAACCCCGCGGGCGGAAGGATCTGCCGACACGATGGAGTTCTACGCTTTCGATCGTATCCTCCAAGACACGAGTCAAAAAAGAATGAACTACCTATTAGTCCAGGCCCTGCGGGACGAGGTTGCCGAATTAAAAGAGGATAAAAAGATTTTGGAAACGCGGATCTCAACGAATGACTCTGTAGCTAACACACAGGCTAGTATATATTCACCTACACAGTCAATTTTTCTGACGCAGGGCTCAGCTTCAAGCAAAGTTAGAGGAGGAACTTCTCGCGGTCAAGGCTGCCCTCCGGCGATCAGAGACAGCGGTAAGTCTCCAGTAGAAATCGCATGCGCAGCCTTTGATCATGACCCGCTCAGCTGGAAACAACGAAGGCCGACCTTGCCACCGCCACTCAGATAGAGGAGGAACTCAAGGCTGCCCTTCGGCGATCAGAGACAGCGGTAAGTCTCCAGTAGAAATCGCATGCGCAGCCTTTGATCATGACCCGCTCAGCTGGAAACGACCAATGCCGACCTTGCCACCGCCACTAAGTTAGAGGAGGAACTTCTCGCGGTCAAGGCTGCCCTTCGGCGATCAGAGACAGCGGTGAGTCTCCAGTAGAAATCGCATGCGCAGCCTTTGATCATGACCCGCTCAGCTGGAAACAACGAAGGCCGACCTTGCCACCGCCACTCAGATAGAGGAGGAACTCAAGGCTGCCCTTCGGCGATCAGAGACAGCGGTAAGTCTCCAGTCGAAATCGCATGCGCAGCCTTTGATCATGACCCGCTCAGCTGGAAACAACCAATGCCGACCTTGCCACCGCCACTAAGATAGAGGAGGAACTTCTCGCGGTCAAGGCTGCCCTTCGGCGATCAGAGACAGCGGTAAGTCTCCAGTAGAAATCGCATGCGCAGCCTTTGACCATGACCCGCTCAGCTGGAAACAACCAAGGCCGACCTTGCCACCGCCACTAAGATAGAGGAGGAACTTCTCGCGGTCAAGGCTGCCCTTCGGCGATCAGAGACAGCGGTAAGTCTCCAGTAGAAATCGCATGCGCAGCCTTTGATCATGACCCGCTCAGCTGGAAACAACCAAGGCCGACCTTGCCACCGCCACCAAAATAGAGGAGGAACTTCTTGCGGTCAAGGCTGCCCTTCGGCGATCAGAGACAGCGGTAAGTCTCCATGGCCAGTAGAAATCGCATGCGCAGCCTTTGATCATGACCCGCTCAGCTGGAAACAACCAAGGCCGACCTTGCCACCACCACTGAGGCACTTCGACAAGCAGATGAAGCTGCAGCCAGCGTGAGTCTTGAGCGTTACTTTGCTCATCTGACGACCTTGAACCACAACAGACGCAAGAGACCGCTGGTTCATCGCTTTCTGGCTCAACAGGCCAGTCGCTGCATCTTTTGTACCAGGAAGCTCTCGACAAAGTATCCCAGGTGCTTACTGTAAATCCCACGCTCTCAGAAAGCTCAAGCTCACACACCCAGCTCCAAACGGAATTAGACGCCATGAATCAGGTATGCGACGTTGCGGGACAACTTCTTCACACCAGGGCAGCTCGCAAGACCCAAGATGTCGAAAAACTTTCGTATCAGGGGTATCAGGGGAACGAACCCAGGTCTCAACTTCCCCTACCGGAGCAGAATGTGGCCGTACATTCAACAGGACCGCCGAGGGAAGACGAACGGTCCTTCGGGGCGACCGGCGCTCAAACTTCAGACCCACACCACTTCTTGGGGCAGCAAGCCGTTCCTGAACCGCTCGCGCCAGAGTTCGCTCCTGTGCAGCAAGGGAATCAGTTTCCCCTGCGGCCTCAAGGCGCTATTCCCGATACACCGGGTCTTGCATTGCGCTTCAACCCAAGGCCCGAAAAGCGCCGCGCCCAGTCTGCGTTACCCGCTACCCATGCCCCCCAAAATGCGAAGCTTAGTGCCGCCCATGACTTTGCGGGACAGCAGGTCACTTTTGTACCGCAGATGCAGCAGTCCATCATGCTGCCGCCTCTGTGCCCTATTCCGGCGGCGCCATCGGGTTTCAGCAGTTGGCGTACGTTTTATGAGCAGCTCAACCTCGTCGAATTCTCCAGGATACAGGGTCTGAAGGCGGTAAGTCGAGCTGATCTTCCATTTGATGTGCTCATTCAGGATATCGTGCTAGGGCACCAAACCTATCGAATTTCGGGTACGTATCTCGTGTCTGAATGATTCTGTCTCGTGAGTGTTGATTGCGGGAAGTACATCTGCGTGCCCTGTTAACAAACTTGCCTTCCCTTGCCTGCACAAAGTCAAAGCACCGGGCAGTGCAGCCATTGCGCCGAAATGCTTGTCGTGCCTGAACAAAGGTACCGGCCGATGCAGCCAGCCTACGAGTGCAGATTCAAGGCGGACGGACACGACGGGCTATCCATATAGTAGGTTGTTGCTTTCAGTCTCTTCACTCGCCACTGAAGCACAGAACAGTTCAGATACTCTAGAGGCTCTAGCCAGGTTTCACAATGCTGTTGCGCGCGAGGAAAACGCCGGGGAAATGGATGGGGGATGGCCAGCCAGATTTGTTTTTAAAAAATTCGGTACCAAGAATGTTGACTTAGACTAGGGATTTCGGACCGTAAACGGGAAAAATATTAAATATTGCAGCCGAGTGACGCGAGTCTTCAAATATACGAGATTCGCATTCCGCGCTCATGATCAGTGCTCAGCGCTCAGCCTTGTACATACCAGCCGCATTTTCAGCCCGCAGAGTATTTTCCCTTTTACGGTGTGTTTTCTCAAGTTGTGTCAATATTACTGTCATGTACACATCGCGTCGATTTTCCAAAAGCTCCCCGTCGCATCTAGATGCGCTCCTCGGACATGAATTCTGCTCGTGGCACACAGTGCGGGTCATGATCATCAACAGCACAGACGGCCGGTCTTGTGTGATCCTCACCAACTGAGTCCGCCAATCCGCGCGATACAAGGCTCAGTAAGCGCGACGTGCACGAGAACGAGAGCAAGGGGGGAACAAACGCCGCGTAATCGTCGTCGCGTGCCCAACTCGAGCAACGGAGGCACCTGGAGTGTGTGCCAAATAGTTGGACATCAACGGGTTGGTCGTTCCCGCGTACGCGTGGGACCTATGGCCTTGTAACATAACATAACGGCGAGAACGGGACGCTCAGAAAAGATGAATCGGGACTTCGGGTGGACTGTACGTCCCTAGATCTTGAGTCTCTAACGTGCATTCACTTTAACGAATATATATACATACCTACTACTAGCTCTCAATCCTGCAGGACCGCGTCTCGGAAAGTCTCGGCTTCACAAGTCCTACAAGTACGCCGTCCGGCTCTGTTATCTTGATTGATTCACTTTTGATCCACCCAGGCGCATGGTTATGGTCTGCCCCCGCCGCTTGCAGCGCAGCGCCACCCTTCAGCTTCAAGCCACTGGGACCGCGATGCAAGGGAAGCCGCTGCTGCTACTACGAATACTGGTGCATGATGTTCTTTATAATTATCAGCCGAAGCTTTTCTTTGATTGGGTTCCCGACAGGCCGCGTCCTTGCTGTACCTGACCTCATGGCAGCGCGGCGCGAGTACTGTGAGCACTCTAGATCTGTGAGCCTGCCGTTCGTCACGACCTCGTTGCCATCAACATCGCTTACCCGCACTTTGGGGTGCTCCCGGGCCACTGCAGAATCGTCAGCAACGCGAACGTACGTGAGAACCGCGGCCAAGAAATTGGCTGACCTCCGGTAATCCTCAACCAGAGCAACCCTAGCTCAGCGAGGGCGGAGGCGGAGATGCAGATTCATGGTGCACGCCTCCTACTGCGACACATTCTTTTACTTACTATGGGAGCCTGGATTTACGCAGCCGTATCCCACACCGAGAGCCTTAGAAGTTAGCTCCTCCGAGGCCGTTGCAGCCGTCTCGAATGTTGCAGGTTAACTTCACGTCTGCCGCTCCCACCTGATGGTACGGCATTGCTCAGGTCTTAAAGTAGGATCTTCTTTCAGCTCCGCTTGCCACTTGAAATTGTTTGAACGCGGGCGGAGATAGCAAGGTTGACCGCCGTTTATTTTCCTTGTCTTTCCTTGGCCGGTCCATCTCAGACTCGAACTCATCATACCACGTCAAGAAACCGACGCGCATAGATTGCAGCTTCCCGATCAAATGGTGCATACCCACACCATTGCAATGCCTGCCGCTTATAGTTGCTGTAGGTGGTTGTCGTCTGGATAACCTCTTCCTCGCGGGCCGAGGTGAATATCGGGAGCCCGGGTCCTGTCACAACCTCGCAGGCGCCGGAGTTCGGTAGTCATACTACGCAGTATAACGTCACTCTCATGTCGACGTCCCTTGGTGTGTGCGGGCAATCGCAAGATCACCATGGTACTAACCCTTGGGACGCCGGTGCGACTAAAACTCACAACAGGCTTCATCAAGTCATTCGAGTCTCATCCCCCGCCTTCGAAGAGGTGATCATGAAGACAGAAGACAATCGTGCCGTCTAGGAGGCAACTATTGGCAAGGGCATGGGTACTTCTGGTGGCACCCAGGGTGGGCTGACCTCATCACAGGTTATTTGAGAGTAATACATTGCTTTCGGCATGAACATCGAGTATGTATAAGTAGAGAAATGGCATATTGAGATACATCGATATCCATGAATTGTGGAAGAAACGCATAATCACCAGCTACAACGCTGGGGTTTGTGCTCGAGAAGCATTGCTGGCCGATCTCTTCTTTATCCAATTGGGAGTGCCGTTTTGATGAACAGTGAGCACCCGCTGGCGGTCGCTGGGATGCTCTATAATGGTCTTTTCCCCCCTGTCACCTTGAATCCAAACATGGGTGACTTCAACCCAGCGATCATGCTCGTCATAGTACCACGCCTGTGAAGACATTTCACTTGATATGGTGTGCTGGTAGATGTCGCCGCGTAAGACGGGTTCGTTGAAAGCCGATGGAAGCCGGAAAGATGGGAGACCAAGTCTGGACTGCGACACAGATGTGAATAGAAAAAAGAAACCTGGATCTGGCCGGTTGTGATTATACAGCTTGAGGGTGCGGGTTACGTTCAGGCCGCCGACGAGTCTTGAGACAGCACCGACCGTGGAGGTGGAAGCAGACACAGGCGCTGAGGATGCTCTGCTAGTGGCTGGCTCTGACCGAGACTGCGATGGCACGAAACTGACCGCTCGCACATTGGCTGATGGTTCGGACATGACTCCAGTGGTCGCACTAGTTGCAGCACGCGCCGAATATGAGGCCGAGGTCGCGCGGGATGCTGAAGATCTAGATGACGACTGCAGGCTACTGATCACGAGGTATTCAGTCAATGTAGGGCGGGAAACGACCGTGCGTTTGAGAAGCTTACTTTTGACGGTAGCTCTGCACACGAGAAAAAATTGCGCGTGACAAGTCTCTGCCGTAGGGATCCAGCGCTGCGTAGACCACGTTTTGGCAGGCTTCATGATCAGCGGACGGGAACTCGGCCGCGGTGCAGATGATCTGCACTATGTTCTCAAGCTGTTCACGATCCGCCGCAGTCTGCAGCAGGAGGCCTGTGACCTGGGCCCGCAGATTGTCCAATTCATGAGATAACGGCGCTCCGTATGAGTGTGACGAAGCACGAGACCTGGCAATTGAATTTAGTGTCGTAGGGGATGTAAGCAGATAGGCGCGACTAACTCTCGAAGGTACTCGTCTACTGAGAGGAAGATTGTGCCGATTGCGGTATTACTGTGCGAGGGGGCCAGGGCAGCACGAATGGTATTCTGACGGGATGCTTCCGACTCCATCTGTGCAGCAGCGCAGACAATCGACACCAGGTTCTCGACCGGAGAGCCATCGGGATTGATCTGGCGTAGTGTACGTGTAACGTTGTGTCGAAGACGTTCTAATGGTCGATCGCGAATGGTCGATGCAGGTGACGCCGAGGAGGGTGTATGAGAAGCAGATCGTGGGAGAGCGCGAGAACTGGGGTAAGAGTCATGATCAGGCGGTGGGTGTCGCAGCGTGGAAACGTTAACAAGGCGTACATTGACGAAACAGCGCCGCTGGTTTCTCTGAACGTTGAAAGATTAACTGCGAGCACTCGGGTTTGACAAAGACACGCACCTTTGTACCTCGGGTGAGGGGCTCACAAAGTGATGGCGGCGGGGCTAGTCAATGTATTATCTTTTCCAGATCTTCACCCATGCAGCAGCATTGTACACACGTCAGCATGAATATTGTCATAGTTGAGATTGTGCACCGCCTGCGAGCTACCAGGCAGTCGGACGGGAGGAGGGGTACGTCTACCGAGGACTAGAGAAGAGAAAATGGACATCTGCGATGACGATCCAGACTAGATCTGAACAAAGAACTGCTCATGTTCCTGGATCCGGATCGGTGATCATAATCGTTTCGCGATCGGAGGGAATCGATCAGGTGGAAGGGACGTCCCCGACATCATTTTGCAGTGCTTACATGGGGTCGAGGATGAGCAAAGAGTGAGCTCCCAACGTTTGAGGTCGATTGGAAGGCGGTGTCGAGGGAGGCCGACATGTTCCCGCAAGAAATATATTCACGAATAAAACTGGCAAAATTCTGAACTTGACCTTTCGGGCCTCAGGCCCCGACAACCAGAGCAGGATTGAAACAGCATATTCCCTAGTGACAGCTGAAACAAACGAAACCCTGTCAAGACTTCTGACTCAAACGTCTTTTTTTGTGACCCGAACGTCTTTTTTCCGGGTTGAACGTAACTAACATCTATGCACAATGTATTTTAATTTTTCTTAGGAGGGGAGGGGCGCTCCTCCTCGCTCGCGCCTTCACCTTCGCCCTCAAGGTCCGTCAAATCACTAAATTCCGTGATCTCGGCGGTGTCCCAAACCTCCACTCGCTCCTGCCCCGTGAAATTCTGCACCTTAACATCCTTCCACAGCGTGAACTTTTTCAAGGCTGTGGCCCAGCGCCCTTGGCGCTCACGCTCGCGGCGCGCAAGGTCGGCTGTGGTGGCCTTGGCTAGCCAGGCCTTGTCGGACTTGAATTTGTTGGCGACCCAGGGGAAGAGACCGCCGGCCGAGTACTGGATAATTGAGTAGCGTTCTCCCCCGCCTGGATCGGTGCATTGGAGTGAGTAACGACGGCAGAGGGAATGAGCACGCTGCACCCAGCGGGGAAGCGAACGATGAGGTTGTAGTCCCACAAAACGACTTGCCCTCCCTTGTCCGCATCGAAGGTACCCAGGGCGCCGATGAGGCACATCCCGTCTGCCTTATTGTCTTGGTCGGCATGGGTGGGGAGACGGAGAAGGGGCCCAGATTGACGGTGACGGCGGTGAATTCGAAGGGGCTGCGGCGGAAGGTGCGTTTTAAGCCGGGGTATTTTTTGAGGAGGGTCCGCTTGACGCGGATGTACTCGGCATAGATCGGGTACAGGAGCGCTTGGAAAGGGCCAGTATGGCCACCATCCTTGCGCTATCCCTGCGGATGCCCAAGGTAGTTGTGCGACCGGCGGCCAAATTCCGATGTTTTCAGTGGGCGAATCGGGAGATGACTGCAACGTCTTGTACATGGTGGAGGGCATAGTGGAAGGGTGCCCGAACGGTCTGCGAACTTACTTATATATTCCAAGCCATCGTTGACCAATTGCAAGCCGTGTGAACATCGGCACAAGAGGAAGCAATATTAATATTTTCCGCGACATCCCATCGCGGTTGCGCATGTGCAGTTCTGCGCGAACTGGGAAGCCCGCGAGCTGGTACCTCTGGTCGTGCCTGTCTGAAAGCAATAAGAGCCGGCGCCGCTGCAAGGGTAATTCAGGTTAAGGTGAGAATGTCAAGTTTTTGTGAGCCGCAAGATTTCAAGGCAGAGAGGAGGGTACTTAGATGTTTCATGCGCTTTAGAATGAGAGCATCACACCAGAAGGCCTACAGTCCCGCTAATCCTTGTGCGCTCAGACAAAAGCTAATCACAAAGTGACTAACGTTTCCCTTTCCGCCATTCCCTCACGCAGCCGCGCTAGTAAAAAGGTGCTGATTCTTGGAGGCTTGGAGCGAATGAGACGTACATCTTCGAGCAAATATATAAGACACACATCCGCGCAGCAGAGCCAGATCTAGAAGCATAGCCTACGTTGGGTTTAGCGAGCGAGCGGAATTGAGACTCGTCTGGTCTGATCAGGAATCCGAATCAGGATCGTGCAGGGCCGCATCGGGTATGTGCTACTGATCAGCGAATGTGCAGCACATCCAAATCCGGAGATTTCACGAATACGGAATGATCTATCATCTGTAGTACCTCGATCCATTCACTAAGATCATGCGGAGCAGAATTTTCGAGAGCTGTTGACTGGCTGGGAACTCCGGGATGAAAGTCGTCGGCTGTTAAAGCTAAAAGAGTACGAAGTCAAAAGCTGCCGTCTCTTGAAGGCTTTGAATTCGAAGATGAGTGGCGGTCAGTAGCAAATCGCTCTAGATCTGGCCAAGGGCGGGTGTTCTATAGCTAGCAAAATCGAGGCGTGTTCTAGGCTAAATGCTATTAATTAATTCCCATGAATTGCTGCCGCTCTACGACAACAGTGAAAAGGCCGACATCTGAGTGTATGTCAGGTAGGGTCCGACAGTCAAGCAAGAAGGATGCGAAATTTTCGTACCATGGAAGATAAGTAGACCGCACAAGCCTCACAGGTCTGGCACAAAGGACAAGGGAAAGGGCAAAGAAAAGCAGCACGGCTCAAGCCTTCAACAAGAAGGTCGCAATCTTATCCAATTCAAATCATAAACCAGTCTTAAATTTTCGTGTCCAGGCCGCCATGCGTTCGCTCCGAAATCTGGTCGTCGTGCAGACCGTCAAGGTCGCCGCAATGTCGAGCGCGACCAAACCCGCCTTCACGTCCCTTTGGTTAACCGCACACCGATAGCGAACCTCCGCCCGTAATTGTCGCTATTGTCGGTCCGCCGGGCGTCGGCAAGACCACTCTGCTCAAGAGTTTAGTCCGGAGATACACCAGACAAACGCTTAATCAAGTCATGATCAAGGGCCCTGTGACTGTAGTCAGTGGGAAGAAGCGCAGGTTGACCTTTATAGAGCAGAACAGCACATATGATCGATTGCTTGAATAGATTTCTTCTAGATCTGCTCTCAAAATCAAAACACTACGATCACCTTTTTTTAAGTCTTTCGAAACAGCGTACCTGAGCACACTGCCATACGGCCTGCAGGCCCGCCGCATACAAGAAGAGACTAAGTCGAGCTGGTCTCTGCGTTCACACGAAAACGCGGCCCGCCGCAGAACCACTTGCCGCGTCGGACGACTTGTGACGCGTGAAAATCGAAGAACATGTACAGACCTTCAGCTGCGTCTGCCAAAAGACATAGAATAGGTCGTTGCCGTTGTCTTGCTTGCGCCGATCGCGAGGCTGCGCTGCACAAATGCCTTGCAATTGTGGGTCATGATCATGGTCGATCCACGAATTCGAAACCCAATTCGGTCGCGCCTTGTCGTAAGATCCTCATGATCAGCCAGCTGCCGCGCAGTATACATATATGCTGCTTCTACGTATACTCTCGATTGATATCGCATCTAGATCTAGATCTGGAACCCAGCAGCCTCGTGTTCCTCAACTAAACGATTTTTATTGAGGCTTGATCAAGACCCTACAACGCGCGAGACTGATGGCCGTATATATGTTAATCTTGACATCTCCACTTCGAACCAGTTTCTTTCTTACATGTATATATAAAGTGTACTGGCAACATCAACTTTCTTAGCTGCCTCCCGAGCCGTAAATATCTCTCAACTGCGGAGTCAATGGCTAGATTGCGAATCGCACCCTCTGGCACTGTAAAGGTACGTTAACGTTTCAAATCTTCCACAACCATGTATTTCTTGTACACTGCGCTAGGTCACCCGGACCCCTGCTCGGGCGTTCCTGTACAACACTCACAAATTTACCACTGTATTTATCCGCACGGAGACCAAGGTCCCCTGCCCCAGGCCCAGCCCTTCACACTCCAGCCTCTCGCCTCTCGCTGCAGGCATCGCCCAGCTCCCTTATCTGGACGTCGATCTGTTTTCACCGGTCGCCACGCCGACACAAACATTCACGACGTAGTCATCACCATCCGTGGCCAGCGTTTTCTCATTTCGGGGTATTACACGCCGGGAGGGTACATTAATGCCACTCTATTGAAGTACTCCCGCAACTTCAATTGGCGAGGGGAACTCGTGGCTATTCCGCTTGGTCGCAACAAGCCATACCTCAGCAGCGTCAGGAGGCCTGACCTCCTGTACCGTGCCGTGACCCAGTCAGTCCGTCATTTTGTGACGCAGCGCCTCGTTCGATTACCTTCGAATTCTAGGTATCTCGCGTTTGTTCTCCAGCATCTTGATTCGAAAGATGAAATTCCTGCGGCGCCCCACATGGATTCACTTTGTTGAACACTTGTAAGTCATCCTGCTGTCACGTCGAACAATTCTCTGATAGTTTTTACAGTCCCCCTTGAAATTCCGAGGAAGAACGGTGAAATCTCTTCTCCTAGATTTACATGTAAACAGCAGTAGATCAAAATCTAGGGCTTCGCGGTCACTGGATGTTCAGATTAAACCATGCCACCCTTTTCCGTGCAATGATACCTGCTTACCGGGCTAAAGGCTAGCGAGCATCTGCAAAGATTCATGATCAGGTCTGCTCGGTGGGCCCCGTTCTACAGAGACCAGATTGCGTTGAAGATGCGCTCCTGCGTAGCGAGATTTATGTACAGCGAAGTGCGCGCCGCGCAAAATGGAATCGATGGAAATGATGTCCACAAGCCGCTTCCCTCGACGATCGGTGTGCAGCTTTAAACATCCACATGCCTACATCTGGGCAGGGCTCATCGCCGATGGCCGAGAACCAATTCACGACTGCACATTGCGCTCGATCGAGTCAAGAAGGATATAATGAAGAAAGAATCTGCGCAGAGACCACTTCATGTCCACTCAGGTAATGAGGTACCTGACGGTCAACTTTCATATTGTGTTTCCAATCCCCTTGCGTGTAAATCTTCCCATCACCCTGCGAAATCTTGCGCAGGCGGTCCTGGAACCAGGACTCGCAGCCCGCCGTCCACCGACCGACGTTCAGAGATGCAGTTGACCAAGCGCCTGGTTTCGGCCACCATGAACGGAAGCTCGTTTGCTCAGAGATGTTGCTGGCATTCAGTCCACCCCGCTGGCCTGTAGTATCCCGTTAATTGTAGCCATAAAATGGTACAAACACTAACCTGTACCGACGTAGTAAACCCCGCAAATGAGGTCGATCTCGTTTTCGGTGAGCCGGTCACACCAGTAAGCACCAGATGATCGCTCGACCGGTATGGACATGCCGTTGACAACGACATCGTCAGTAAGGCCGAGTAGGACGTCTTGAGCGTCTACATCAGCTCGTGCTAAGCGCCCTATGATCCCACCGTACTGAAGGGCGATTCGCCCCCGGGAAGAACGAAGAAAATGCGAGCGAAGGCTGACATACGCCTTATAGTCGTGCAGATCAGGCGTGTAGTTCTTGGCACGGTACCCTAGCCCTGCCCAGGCATCCACAAAACGACGGCCCGATCTGACTGGCTCCGGTTGGGGCATCAGGCGGTAAGTCACACTATAGCGACAGATCCGGGAGGGCATACCGCGGGACAGCAGCTTGTCAGCGATATCCCAAATACTCGGGCCCCATCCTGGCGCATGATTTCGAGCACGGTGGTGGCGCTCTGGCAAAGGAGGTGGAAGTCACCGTCCTCGTCACTCAAGACGTAGTATGTGTTCTCTGACGCACGCAGCCGGCGAACGCGGAGGTTGGACTTTCTGAGAGCAGACGAGTCGTCGAAGTAGTCCCACAACACGCGAGAAACAGAGTGCATATTCTCTGCGCCGTTACATTCGGCAAAGAAAACTCTGACGTTGTTTTTTGGGTGATGGAGGGGAAAATCGGGTCTTGTATCCCCACCAAAGCGCCCACAGTTTTGAGCGACGGCTGCTTTCGGGCGGAGGGGAGCTTGACCTCATTGGGAACATCCACATATCCATACCGCATGTACAGGACGTCCGCGAGTTCGGTCGAGACGGGGACGAAACCCGGTTCGAGGGGTGGATGAGGGACATGCGTCGATGAAGCGGATGAGGGCGCGGGCCCTGCGCGATCCGCTTGCACCTCAACAAAGTCGCGATCGAGCTCTTTGGTGGACAGCACCCGGTGGCCCTGTTTGGGATACTCGGGTTCAAGCTCTGATATCGGTGGCATGTCGGGGTCGTCCAGACCAAGGAAAAACCTCTCATTGACGGGGGAGCTAGGCTCCACATACATGTGGTAATCGACGTCGTCGTCGTCGTCCCCGTCAGAAGAGCCCCAAATCTCACACGCGTCCCACTCGTCACGGAAAGCATCGTAACGGCGCTGGGATGGACCGTAGTCCTCCAAATTTGCTCGTAGTTTCGTCGTCCAGCCGGGTGACGGATATAATGCCCTTGGACCTTTTCCCAATAATAGACCCGTGCGCCCTTCCTGCCAGGAACCCCGTCTTTCTTCGCATTGGCTTCGCGCTGCAGTCGTGACTGTTTGGCCTGCATGTCCTCCGAACGCAGCGTCTCTTCGTCCATGTCACGACGGCGTTTGAAGAATTCCTCCATAGTTTCGTTCCTACGTTGTGAACTGCCATGCACGACGGGGGGGAATGCGCAGCGGGTTTTTCAGGTTCGGGAGCGGCGGCGGCGGTGGCGGCGAAGGGATAGGAAGGGACAGAGATGGAATGGCATGGACTTTCAAAGACGACGTATCCTCCACCAGCGACTCCATCGGTTGCGACGAACTTCGCTTCCCATGGGCTGAATACCGTTTTCCCCGGGAGTTTTTGAAGATGATTAATTTCCTTCGGTCCAGGCACCATGCCGATCCGCGCCATCTGAGAGAATTGGGTCTGAGGGCGGAGTTACGATCGAGATGTGGCCCCAAAAAATGTACATGGGGATAGGCAATTCGGCGGACGCGATGCTTGCGATGAGTCGATCCCAAGAATCTCTCGACAAATAATACGGGCTACGGGTAGAGAGATCAATAAATCCACCAATTCTGGCAATGGTGAAGTTATTGGCCACAGACTGCTCGAGCTGCTCCATCCATGCGGGGTGAACATCGGCGGCCTGAATCACAACTTCCCTCCAATCTGGACGCGAGTACCTACAGCACCACATCCCGTACGAGACGTAGCCTATCAGCGGGAGGAATGCGTTGCGACTGCGATATGCGACCGAACGGGCAGCCTTCTCTGTTCGGCATGAGGTCAAGTACCCCGCACGATAAGGGGCGAAGACGTGAAGCGCTTGCGGCACATGCAACGCGGAGGCCTCCATCAGCTTGTCGCCCACATGGCGGAGCAAGCCCTCCAGATCATTCCACCGTGTCTTGACACGAGCGTCGAGGGTCCAGCTGTACCCGGCCTCCTTTACAATGGGAAGAGTCGCAAACGAATAGTCAAACACTTCGAAAATCGGCCCCTGCCACTGGTGACAAGCCGGGATGAAGAGAAGATATGCGTGACGTTCGGTCGCGTAGATGGGCCGCCGATAGTGGTACTGGGGATCGTTTTTGCTGGGGCCTGGGCCATTCTCCGGCAATGGGGTGGATGCTATGACTAGAGGTTCTCCGTAATGCACTGAAAAGTAGTTTTGGCCCGTTCGGTATTGGCCACTAACGCCGGAGATACCCTTAAAAAGAATGAGAGAGCACCACGAATGCGATAAGAGAAGCATACAGGGAGAGTAGGCGATTCTTCCCACAAAGTAGGCTCCGGAGGCATTTTGAAAAGTGAGGAGGGTGGCTCTGTGCAAAAGATAAGATGGCGTCGGTGGTACGCGCACACGATGGATATTTACCGAGGCAGTATTCAACAGGACGGGACGAGGGACCGACAGGATCTCGAACAAGGCGGCGTCTGCGGGGAGATGCTCCTCCCTCAGAGACAAAAGCGACGGCCAAAAAGATGGCTGCGAGGTAACACGTTTTCGAATATCGAGCTGACTGCAAGGAGAAGCTCCTTGGAGGGTGCGCAAGCAAAAAGCAGGAGAAGGGACTGGGGGTTAGAACGAGTTTGTGCGGGTCAAGAGATTGAGTGACTAGAGGGAGAAGCTCCCTAGAGTCGTTGCAGAATTGTGGCAATGGGCGGCTCGGCCACGAGGAGATGCACCCCAACAGATTGAGTGACTAGAGGGAGAAGCTCCCTAGAGTCGTTGGAGAGTAATGTATATAATTAGTGCCAATAGTGGAATGGGCGACTCGGTTGGCACGAGGGTGAGATCACGGCGGGGTAGTCACGAGGATGAGATCACGGGGGCTGCAAAGAAATATAAACCTACTTCTAATACAAGCGAGTTTTCACTGGTACTAGTACTGGAGCTCATGATACATCATTACTTTTGTCACTCCTTCCTAAAACTTTTCACTCTTCAAGCTTCAAGTTACAGTAACCTTTCAAAGTTAATGTGAATAAGTATTCAAATTTCAGGATCAGCGTGCAAGTCCGCATCGGGTATGTGCCACAGATTATGATCATGATCATTGATCACGACAACGAATGTGCTGCAAATCCAAATTGAGTACATACATGATACAGTTTTCCAAACTTTTCGCGATCGGGTACTCATGCTGCATGCAGAAACAAGAAAGACAAGAAAAGCAGAACAACGAAAGATCTTGAATGCGTCAACAGCATTGACTCAATCGGAATTCAAGCCATTGAGTCGCTGTTGACGAATTCAAGATCTTTCTTGTTTCTCGAAATCGCCTTCGTTTGGCATCCGAGTCGATAACTCCGGAAAGCTTGATTATAAGGGGAACCGACTACATTTGGCGCAGCTACGCAAGTCTGTCTCGTCCCCATTCACTAGGAACAAAGGCCGAGGCAGTAAATTCACATGTCCCCCAACGACATAGTTGAACCAAGGGATACAAAAAAATCCCGGGCCTTTGTTCTAGATATGGGACATACAGATTCTTGCTTTTGCCCCCAGTGAGTGCTTGAAAGGCTTTGAGTCTTTGGTCGCTGCAGGCTCTTAGAAGAACTTTGACCGGAATATATGACGCTGAGTTTCTTATAATTAGAAACTTGTATCATTGAAGCGGTCTCCAGATTATCTCGGACCAGACTCTCATAGCCTACGGTTGACGAATGAACATAGCCTCCAGACTCGGGATGAAAGTTCAAAGCTGCCAATTGCAATGCGCTTCCACTGCTTTGTCGTCTTTCGTTCAAATCTAGACTCAAATCGATTCATCGAAGAAAAGAAATCTATAAGCACTTTTTTTGCAATGAACACAAACGCTCTTTGCCAGACCTGCATAGTATTTATGCAGTGGGCAGGGCGCGGCATTATTCACTTACATCCTCCACTGGCATGCCAATCCAATGATTCCCTGCAAATCGAACCGGAGTCAGCCTCCACCGACCGGAAAACACGACAGTATGTCAAAACCCAACTCCAGCAAGGATATTTGACACAATAACAGGACACGACGGCTCCAGAATCTGTGGAGGTGGCGGAAGTTTCTACAGGGCAGACAGCAGACGCTTCGTAAGATTTCG
>QVIE01001055.1:0-11747 GCA_013387415.1 Panellus pusillus | reverse complement strand
GGAACAAAGGCCGAGGCAGTAAATTCACATGTCCCCCAACGACATAGTTGAACCAAGGGATACAAAAAAATCCCCGGGCCTTTGTTCTAGTATGGGGACATACAGAATTCTTGCTTTTGCCCCCAGTGAGTGCTTGAAAGGCTTTGAGTCTTTGGTCGCTGGCAGGCTCTTAGAAGAACTTTGACCGGAATATATGACGCTGAGTTTCTTATAATTAGAACTTGTATCATGAAGCGGTCTCCAGATTATCTCGGGACCAGACTCTCATAGCCTACGGTTGACGAATGAACATAGCCTCCAGACTCGGGATGAATAGTTCAAAGCTGCCAATTGCAATGCGCTTCCACTGCTTTGTCGTCTTTCGTTCAAATCTAGACTCAAATCGATTCATCGAAGAAAAGAAATCTATAAGCACTTTTTTTGCAATGAACACAAACGCTCTTTGCCAGACCTGCATAGTATTTATGCAGTGGGCAGGGCGCGGCATTATTCACTTACATCCTCCACTGGCATGCCAATCCAATGATTCCCTGCAAATCGAACCGGAGTCAGCCTCCACCGGACCGGAAAACACGACAGTATGTCAAAACCCAACTCCAGCAAGGGGTATTTGACACATATACAGGACACGACGGCTCCAGAATCTGTGGAGGTGGCGGAAGTTTCTACAGGGCAGACAGCAGACGCTTCGTAAGATTTCGAAAGAGAATATGTATGTGATTAACCAGATTAACCCAGACCTCTGGATCCGGACCAAGTCTTGTCTGGAATCAGTACGTGATGGTCATGGCCATCTAGAGTCCGAGGGTGTTTGTCCTAGTTGTTTGCACTGTAGGTCCGGGCCCGGGCCCGGGGGTGTTTGACCTTTATTTGCACTGTATCCATATCGGGTTGCTGCTTGCCCGCACCACCGTCCACAGGACATGGACGTTTCGTCCATCTCCTGGCTTTGGTGTTCCCCACCGCCGTCTACTTGTGGAAACTCCTGAGCGTTCTCGCTCAGCAGCTCTGTAGGCGAAGGCCAGAACTTACAGTCGGTCGTTCCCCACGGTCCGACTCCTGGTGGAAACTCCTGAGCGTCCTCGCTCAGCAGCTCCGTAGGCGAAGGCCAGAAGTATTCCTCACAGTCGGTCGTTCCCATGTATACGCAATCATGTCTTTAATCTCGAACTGAGCAGCCCATCGAGAAATCGAAACGGAAGGCGTTTATTCCAAGAAATGATAGTACATGCGCCCTACTTCAAATGCCTTCATCTTTGAGCAACCAACTGCGGAATATCAACAACAGAAGGACGAATGCAGCGAAGTTGCGGATCATCGCCCACACGTTCTCCAGATAGCGCGCGAGCGTCCTCTGCTCGCTAACACCCCTGCCCTCGCCCTCGCTTTTCTTCTGCCAAAAGTAAATATCATTGCTGAGACCATCGTCTCTCCATCTCGCGGCCATAACAGATGGAACACCGTTCACATCCGCCGTCTATGTGGTCGTCAGGATTTCTACACGGGAGAAACGTGATATGTACCGCAACGGCCAAGACCCAGTCGGAACAATCGATCGCTAGGATCTCCTTCTTGTCTGTGGCAGTCTCAAACACGTGCACTTTTCCGTGATCGCTGCCCGAGACGACTAGGCGCCCGTCTTCGGCAAAACAGACGCTACGGGGTCGACCAATTGCCGGGTCCTTGTTGTTCTCGATCCCGAAGAGGCGGACCTTGGTGTTGTCAGCTAATCTATACAACGATGGGCCTGCATGGGGGTCGTCCAAGTAGAAGACTCCGCCTTTTTCGTTCACTGTAGCGTCCCCCGTATAGGCGTCGATGCGCCATTCCTCCACCACTGTCCCCGACGTTCCGCGTAGCGTTATCCTATCGCATCTCAGTATCTGCAGGACGATTCCGGGGCGATACTTACGCGGGTTGGTCGGGCTCGAGCCCGTAAACCACGAGATCTCTATCGTTGCGGAAGTAGGAGGAGAAGCGAATTGCTAATTTGGGGTGAAATCCGGGATAACGACGGAAAAGATCGATTGCGGGGATAGATCAGGCTTTAGGCTGTAGACCTGGATGACTCCGGCTCGAGTACAAACGCCAAGTCTGTTGGCCGTCGAGTCGTAGGCGATGCCAGTGACTTCGGTCGAGTCGGTTATCTGGATAGAACGAACTTCTTCAACTGTTTGCAAGGCGATTATCGAGGGCGTTTGCTCATAATACCGTAAACACGCACCGTTCCTATTTGTCTCCAGAAAAAGACATGACCCTTGGTTGTCCCGGACAGAAGAACGAGACCTCCTCCGATCCTTCTTATCCATTGCAGAGATGTCGTTCCTTGAGGAAGCTACACCCGTGCCGTGTCGTCCGAAAAATGAGAAAGAAGCAGCCATGACCGCCGATATCTTCAGAATCCTTGTCCTTCCGCTTGAAGACGACTCCAACGTATCCCGTGCACGCCTGCAGAAAGACCTGATGAAAAAAACAAGCCAGCGTTAATCTATGTCGCATGGTCATTGGGTCTACCCGTCTCGGTCCCAGACCGGTCGAGTCGAGACAGTTTTCTGCCGAAACAGTCAAAAGAGAAATTGTTCGACATATTGTGGGCTTGGGTAAGTTTCCATCCCCCCGGCTTGTTTCGATGGACTTATCTCTCGGCATAATTTAGCGATGGACCCAGACGTTGAAGGCTCCGCACGGTCCCCGTCCTAAAACGCTCTCCGTTCAAGACTTAAGATTCATTCAATCTGTAATCGCCGACACTGCGACGCCGTCCTGGATCAACCATGTACCGAAAGATTACGGAGAAAAGGGCGCGGGCTCGATGAAAGCTGATGAGTGGCGGCTTTTAGGAACTATCTACATCCCCATTGCACTTGTTCTTCTGCGGGGCGACGGTAGAAAACCACCGGGCGAGGCCGAACATTTTCGGTCGCTTCTAGCTCCCAGCATGGCACTTTTCCAAGCGACCACAGTCGTTTGTCGTTACATGACGAACGACAAAAGGGCCGCCGCATATCGCTCTCATGTGAAGTTCTGGCTCGACAAACTACACGCTTGCCACCCGCACACCCGCTTTGATAACGAAAGGACCAACCCCCACGTTGCTTTCCACCTGTTTGACTTCATCAAGTTGTTTGGCCCTGTGGCGGGGTGGTGGTGCTTCCCGTTCGAACGCCTCATCCACAGACTTCAACAAATGAACTCAAACGGTCGTGCGGGGGGAGAGCTCGAAGGAACGATCTTGAAGTCTTTCATGCGCGGCGCCAACATTCGGCGATGGTTAAATCGCCCTGATCATATTGTCCGGGCGTCATTCGGGAGTTCAAAAGACTATTTGACCTTGCCTTTGGAAACAACCTCAAGCAGAATACTGATGTGGGAATGAGCCAGCAAGCCGAGCGAGCGCATTATTTCTATCGTGGTTTCCAGTATTCGCGACAATCAACGCATCTAGATCTTGGGAACAGCTTGGTTATCTTCCAACCGCAAGATGTGTACGAGAGCGGCCGTGCCCGGGATGCATACAGAAGATTGAGGATAGTGGGGACTCTGTCATCTTCCGCATCCGACGACAAGCCCCCCTTCCTCCGTTCAAGTTTGATCCCTTCAGGTTCTACCCCGATTTTCCGGCCACGACTTATTCAGCGCAGTTAGTGTCGGGTCCCATGGACAAGGTCTCTCCGGACAATTTGGTTTCGCATCATGCGCGTTACAAATTTTCGGACGATCGTGCTGTCATTCTGGACCTTTCGAGAGCATAGAGCGGAGACGTAGATCGAGCGCGAGCGACGTGACGAACTCCACTCAAGAATCCAGTTGTTGACCGACTCTCATTGTATGGCAGGCAGCGCAAGGGGCGGCCACGGGGTCTTGTATCCGTTCGTTGAGTCTGATCAAGAATCCAGCCAAGTGAATTCAGCACTGCTGAGTTTGATCACATCAATCAATCACATCAATCACATCAATCATCAACTGCGCGCTGCTCCAGTCTCAAGTCCCGCCCTCAGTTGAGCCGCTCTAACAACAAGATCGAACGCCTACAGCATCGCCAAACGATCTCACGGACTCCCGACGCGAACGAACACGGACTCCAGGGAGCATCTCCCTGCAGTCTTGAAGAACGGGCAGACGCAGACGCGGGCGAACGAGCGAGCGCGACGCAAACGAACGGGTGGGCGCAGAACGAACGGGCGGAAGCCGACGCGAACGAACGCGCATCTCACGGACTCCAGGGAGCTTCTCCCTGCAGTCAGACGCAGACGCGGGCGAACGGGCGAAGGCAGGCATAGATGTACGACCGGGATACAGATGAGCAGCCGTAATCTGAGCGGGAAGGGGCGGCGGCGCCGCGGCGGGACCCAACGAGGCAAGAGCGCCAAACATGGCCAACTCTCCTCCATCCGCAATGGCGCGCATGCATCGGGCTACGCCTCGACCGCCGTTTCCGTAAGCGTCGGCGCGCTGCTCTTCTGCATGACACTGACGGTCCTTCAGTCGTGCGCCGGCGCTCTATAGGCAGCGCCATCGGCTTATTTTCAAGCGGGAGGGTCCCGGGTACCTGTACATCGCGTTGCGCGTGAGACGCGAATCCCTCCCCGCGAGCGCGCTCACCCCGGCGGAGCGGCATGACTGCGCGACATGGGAGGTCAAAGTCGGGGAAACGAAGGACGTTCGACGGCGGGTGCCGCAGTACCGGGGGTGCGGCGAAATTTTGTGGGTTGCGTGTTGCGCCGTACCGCGGCGCCTGATCCTTGGTAAGATTCGCTTTTTCTCCTCGATCACAACTCATTTTTTACTTTGCAGAGCGCCTAGTGCATGTCGCACTCAAGGCGCGGGGCTCCCACGTCAAACCATACATTTGCCCAGGTCCCCGTTGCAACGTCCGCCATCGCGAATGGTTCGCGCTGAGGGAGGCGGGTGGTTTACACGGGGTTCTCGAGGTTATGAGAACGAAGGTCAAGCTGTTTGGGGGAAACTGCAAATTGTAAGTGGGCTCGTCGTCGTGGGGGTCTATACTGACAATGTCCAGTTTGCGAATTACACAGGACGAGTTTTCCGGCGGTAGGGACATCATCAAGTCCCTACGCCGCTAGCACACCGAGCCGACAATTCACATTTGACTGTGTTGACTGTGTAGATAGATAGCTTGAATTCGTCTGTTCTTACTCTACGCTAATCCTGTACCGGTCGGAGGTGTTCCCCACTGGTTCGTCCGCCCGCCGAAGATCATGAGCGGCGCGACGGCCGCGGCGACCCACCCTGCGTAGCGCTGCGCGGGGTGATGGGCGTTGGAGAGAGCCCGAGCGCGGTGAGCGGGCCCAGGGAGAGGCGCGCGCGCGTCGTCGTCGTCGTGGTGACGACCGTGGACCGCGATAATGTGTGCCGTCGCTGGCGAACAGTAGGTCTCTCAGCCCCGAATTATGTATTGCTAATTTTTACACATGAACAGCTGGCACCCTCGACGCGTCAACGGTATCAATTCCGACTCCGGGGCACCTGAAAGTTCTCCACACGCTCCTCAGTGACGCGCAGATGGCTCTGTTCACTCTCAACGCGCCGCAGATGGCGTACCGCGGCGTCACGCCCCTCGGTATGGCGGCGTGGCTAAACGCGAGTAACGCGGTGCGCGTGTTGCTTCAGGATAGCGTAGGATCGTCCGTGGCCGTGGACGGAAGGGACGTCCATGGCGCAACTCCGCTCATGTGTATGTCTTTTTTCGTTGGGAAACAGCCGTTCTCAGGGTTCCAAATACAGACGCCGCGCGGACGGCGGCCTTGAGGTCGTGCGACTGCTCGTATGTCCGCCTCCTTTTGATTTGTGGTTAGTTTACATTTTGGTTAGCTCCGCCACGGCGTATGTCCGGATCCCAGCGACGGAAACTATCGTACCGCAGTCCAGTATGCATTGGCCTATCCCCAAATTCTGTGGTTGTGCGAGATGGCACTGCGGCAGCATCGTTGGCTAGAGAGCCAGGTTCGGCGGCTTCATTTTGAGCGGATTGCAGATGCTTAGCTTAACGCCCTCTCTCTTGCAGGCACCGCACCGCAGCAGCATCTCATCCAGTCCAGACGCGGCACATCTTCTTCACATCGCACGCGACGCGCTTTTGCCGTCTTGCACCTTCGAGGCTCCGCCCTTGTCCGTCTTCTCCAGCAAGCCTACACCTGCCAACACAATCATTGAATCCGTTAAGAGCGCCGATATCGCGTTCCTCCGCTCCTTACTATTCGCACCCTCCATCCCCCCGTCATCGCATCCTCAGTTCTATCCCTTATCGTCACCCGTCCTCGTAAACCTCCCAGACGCGAAAGGCTGGAGTGCCATTCACTACTGCGCTGCCGCTAAATATCCTTCCGTGCAGATCCTCGATGCGCTCTACTGCGCAGGCGCCGTCCCCATGCTCTTCACGACACAAGAACACTGGACGCCCTTGCACTGTTTCGTGCAGACTCCGCGCCGCCTCGACCGCCCGGAGCTGCTGTACCAATTTCTCGCCCATATTGTAAATGATCTCCGCGCGCCACTAGCGGCGACGGATAGGGAGGACGAGACATGTATTCATATCGCCGCTGGAAAAGGCACCTGTATAGAAGTACTGATACTGCTTTTGGACTGCGACACCTCCGGTACCGTTCGCGAAATGCGGAACGCGCGAGGGTGCGATTTGCCTTTTTTTTGCCTTGATCTCGCTGTCAACTCAACCATTCATGATCATAGGCTCACCGCGCTGGAAGTGTGCAAACCCGAGTTTCGTGCGGCCTTCGGTGAGCAACTGGAAGAACTCCGTTCGGCATCGTCGCTTTCTTGCTACACTATCCGGCCCGCTGCCTCCGACTCGCACACATCGCTATTTTCTTCTCTTACTTACGACGATGCGGCCTTCGACCACGAAGACGCTGCGTCTCTGTTAAATGACGTCGATATATCGGCGTCTTCCGCGAGCAACTCCTTGCCAACCTCCGCCTTACTTCGGCCGCTGAGAGCAGCGCAGCAACGCCGTTTCACCTTGACGTCCATGACAACCTGCTCCGCGAGGCCGCCGACATCGCCGCCATTGTCTCTGCGCACTACCGCACCGTCGTAAACGAGGCGGAAAAAGATGTCTCGCGCCTGCGGACCGGCGCGGACAAACTGCAGGCAGCACTGGACCGCGCGTGCCGCGACGTGGAGCGAGCCATGCGAGCCCGCGGGATCGCCCCTGCGGTCGCGAATCGGAGGATTCGCAGGCGACGGTCGTGTCCGTTGATTACCCGAAAGTACCGGAGCTGGCCAAATCCTCGGAACGCATAGACAAACTGCATTCCGAGGACAAAACGGTCGAGCCTGTTACGTCACCTGCGAAAAACGCAAAGCCGAGCGGGACCACGAAGCTGAAGGCTTGGATGCTACGGAAGCTCATGCCCGCGGGCGAAAACGCAATCGAACTGAGTCCGCCGCTGCCTGCTGCCACCAAAGCACCCCTCAAAACCCAGCAGCGCCCTAAACTGGACGTCATTCCGGAGCAGCATGCGGGCTCGCAGAAACCGCTGCCACCGCCGCCTGCTTCCTCTGCGGACGATCTCGATTTGTCCGCTGACGCTTGGAAGGACGGTCTCATCCGGGCTTCTTACGCCGCACTCCAGGCTGCGAGCCGGGACCTGGACCGTATCAGATACTGCATCACTTCGGTCTGTTTTCCATCTCATAAATCTTGGCACTCGATGATTGAATAATTCATCCTTTCATCCCTGTAGGCGGAGTATTTCATCTCCGTCGTCGAGCACTGTGCCGCGCGTACCGAGCGGGTTGTAAGCAAAGCGCTCAGAGTAAGTAGTCGGTCTGCCTGTTGCAAAGTCTTGTTCTCTGACTAGGCTTCCATCCGCAGAAACGCCAACTAGCCCTCGCCAGACTCCGCGCGACGACTTCGTCCGACTCGTCCGACGACGAGTTCTTTGTACGACCAGGCGTAGTTTCAACAAAGTCCAGCCTCGCATCGCTCTCATCTCTGTGTATTCTGCTCGCTCTTCCTGTGTTTCTCTCGCCGCAACCCTTGTAGAGCAAGAAGACGACGAAAAACGCGCCTCGTTCGCCGACTGTTACTGCGTAAAGTTGATGCCGGAGCAAGCGGCATCCAAGAACAGCTCGAAAGAGGTGTCAACTGGCTTTGCGCCGTCAAAGAGGTCGTCCGCGGTGTTAAAAGGACAGCCTACATCTAATAGCTGGGCTGGAAAAGTAAATGTATTTATCCAATCGTACTATAGTGTTTTACCGTCCATAGAGCATCGCCTGTCCATCTGTACTACCTCAGCAATAGAATGTTGTACACTGTTCCCAGCAAAGTTGATTATCGACGTGATATAGCTGCAAGCTGTCGTACCGATGTGAAATCAAGCAAAGGCCGAGTTTCGGTATTTGCCCGGCGAGAGAAACATGATGCTCGTCGTATCAATGTCTTGTCTCGTTCAATCGACGCGAAAAAGCTTCACGACATTGATAATGCGTCACCTCCCCTCTTGAACCGCATATCCGCGACAGACAGCTGGATAAAAGGCAGCAGAAGCAAACCTAGGAGCATGCACCGCGATAAAACTGTTCCCCATGCGTTCGTGGCATTGTGGACAGCTTGAGAAAGCGTTAACTGAACGAAGGTAGCTACCGATGACGACAGGCGGATAACGCACATGCGGCTGTCGGTGATCTTCACCCTCTTGGTCTGCAAATTCATCAGCTTCCTGTCGACCTGGTCCCCACGGGCCTTGCTCAGATTCCGAATGACGCGGGTATCGAACGTCGGAGCGCGAAGGGCTCCGATGAGGAATGTGCGGACATCCTTCGTCGGAACAAGGGGCGGGAGAAGCTGCAATGTGTCTACCGCGTCCAGCTGGTGGCTATGTCGCGCAACAATATCCAAATTAAAGCGGGTTTGAGCAGGTCCGAGGCATTTTTGAGAGTCGGGCGAAGATACACGCGCAACAGTGTCAAATACACATTGGAAGTCTCTATGCCCGCGCGGTAGACGCGGGTGCAACGCCTATGGACATAAATGAGAAATTCAAAGTTGCACAAAGCTACGCCGGACGTACTGATCTTCGGCCTTCTGATAATCCTGCAGCCGGTACACATACAGCTCCAATGCTTGATCGTGCCGCCCAAACCGACCAAGCAGTATCGCTCGAGCTTCGAATAGTTATCGTAAGTACAAGACAAAGATAGCTCGCAGAATCCAACCACCTTCGGAGGAGATGGTACCATATAGCCGATCAATGCTATAGCGGTCCGTGGTATCGATGAACTTCAGGAGCTTCTCGTAATGCTGGGTCCAGCCTGCAAGCCAGCAACCATCATCAATACCACTCATCTTGACATTGGCAGTATAGTTACCCTTGTCGTTACGCTTTCTGGTAGAAAGCGTCATTTTGAGGTACAGCTCAGCCAACCGGTCATGGAACACACGAGATTCCTCCTGCCGCTCCTCGATCAGGAATTCGATATACCAGATACACAGCAACGGGTCGATGCTCTCCAGATAATCAGCAACAGCCGGTCGAGGGAGCTCGACGTCTTCGGAAGTAAATATCTAGAGTGAAGTCACCATCTGAATGCAGCTAAAAACTCCCATGGTAGTCTGCTTACTTGAAAAGCCATTGCACTGTCTTGATCAAAGATCCAGCGCGCTGACGCGAAAATTCCATCCAGATGTTCGGGCCCCAGTTTTCGGAGATAGTATATGGAAGGCGACAGTTTGGCTTCCACGTCCGTCTCCTTCTCACTCTGTCTGACAAAGCTCAATGGTGTCTGTCAACTTGAGAAAGACGGGACTCACTGCTTGAGCAGATCTAACGCCTTGTGGTGCATCTTCTTGCCATTATACAGATCCCGAAGTTCTGCGAATTTCTGGGGAACGCCTTGTCAGCTTGAGAGGCATATCGCCGCACAGAGAACAAACAAACCCCCCGCGCACGTAGCTCCTCCTCCACCTCTGACACTTCGCACCAATTTGGCAGTCGATAAAGCGGCCCAATAAGTCCGGGGCTGTTGAGCAGATACGACTTGAAGCGTGCCGTGTCGACAATCTGCGCAAACCGCACTAGCTGTTCCGACGACAACGTCGACAACGGGGCGTTTGGGAGTGCGAACAGGTCTTCAACGGACATCTCGGACAGCGGAGATATTTCGTGGGATTGGTTAGGCGTGATGCCCGCTGCTCCGAGGGCCGCTGCGATTCGAGGACGGTGATAGGACAAGTATTCCAGCAAAGTGCGCATAGAGCGGGGCAGGTCATCTGGAATGATATATTTAGCTGTGTAAGAGTAGTTAGAAGGCAGCTACTGGACTTGCCGTGTACAGGTTGCTTGGGCTTGGTTTCGGAAGCCACGGACACTGTGCCATCGTCCTTGAGCGCGGCAGGTAGAAATGCACCCAACCCCTTTAGTCGACCTCGAAGTGTCCCCGAAGTAGCCGCAGATAAGCTGCCAGATGAGGGTGAAGCCTCCAAAAGCTCGGCAACACTCTTTTCAGCTTGCTGACCCTCCGCAGCGTCTTTGACCGACCGGGTCTCAGCCGCACTTGGAGTTGAAGGTGTCGATACCTCGTCTGTCACCGTGGGCCCCCAAAAAGAGGTATCCAAGCTTCCTGAGGCACAAAAAGTCGCCCTGAAACCGCCTCCGGATAGAGAGCGACCACCTTCGCAGGGTTGATATCCAACGCAATGAACGTGTGCAGCGCCGTGTCGAACTGCGACGCCCGAAACTGCACCACGGCGTTCAACCCGCGTATCTTCGTCACTCTCTCTTCCTTGTACGGGAGGGCGTCAATGATGTCAAGAAGTGCGAGGGCATCCGAGTACTGCCCCGCGACGACCAGTTCGTCAATTTGGGCATTCCACGACTTCATGCGGAATTGTCATAGGGTGCTCCCATCGGCAGCAGCTGCGGTCCTGTCGGCCGGAGTGGGTGGTCACAAAGAAGAGTGATGATTCGGAAGGCGTCAGGAGTCGGACGGTGGCATTGGCAGTGGGTGTTGTCGGGGGGTGATCAAAGGGAAAGAAAAGAGTTGTGTGGGCAGCAGAGATGTTGAAGACCGAATCTGAATGGCTGTCGTTGGGGTCAAAGTGCTTTTGCGAGCCAGATGCGGAAGACTCGGCGCCAGGTTTGGTAGACGAGGCAATGGATCCAGGTGGCAGGACAGAGAAAATATAGGGTTTGACATATGCTGCAAAATGGGTCTACCAAAAGGCGACTGGCGCAAAATGCACGGACTTACCTATCTCCTCTGGAGGGGCGGGCCATTGAACCGCAGCAAGTCGCGAAGGTCCCGCATCAGGACCGACAAAAATGCCCTCATCTGCATCGTTAGGATTTGAAGTGCGACCAGTGAAAACAAGGACAACTTACTGTCCTTGAGAATGAGCGTCTCAAATTTCGCTGATGTGGAGAGCGCAGGGCTTAGGCTTGGCTCCAAGACCGAGCGTCATGTATCCACCTAGTCCAGACAAGGCCCCATTCCTGCCCCTACAGCGGCTGCAGGTAGCGGAACAGTAACATCCGTCGCGGTCATCTTAGGAATAGAGAATATCGCATATTCAGTTGTTGAGTAAGCGAAACAGGCTGTATCCTTGTCCAGAAATGTGATTGCACGCGCGGAATGTGGTAATGGGGCTTCCTACTGCGCGTCAGTAGCCAAAACACTGTTATATATGTACCCTGCGCACTTGGACTCCTGTGCTTCGCCATCTTTCCAGGTAATATATAACAACCCTTCTTCTGCATCCTACAACC
>QVIE01000816.1:0-20076 GCA_013387415.1 Panellus pusillus | reverse complement strand
TTTACCAGGTACTTGCCATCTTTCGCCCTTTCAATGGCATCTGTTGAAATGTCAGCAACAGCTGAAAGGTCGCAGAGTTGCCCACCGGCTTCAAGCAGCCCTTCGCCGCTTTACCCGTCTTAATCGCAGCTATGTCGAACGGTTTCCTATCATCCCCGTACCGCTCACCCAGGTACAGAAAAATGGTCTCTCCTGTGTCTGGGTCAACAATTCGCATCGATGAGCAGATCACCCTCTTTTCAGCTTCCAACTCTTCCATGATGGGGACAACACGCTGCAGCTCCTCGTCGGTGTTTGCTCGTGCCTTGAGTTCAGCAAGGGAGAACGGCGAAACAAAAGTGGAATCAACGGCAGAGCAGCCTTGAGCCTCAATTCAAACGCTCTCGCAAGAAGCGTCTCTTGAACCTTGCTACTCCTCCTTGCAAGGGACGGCGGCGAAACCCCCCGGCGAAAGTAGGGGTGAATTTTGAGCAAGTTTGGATGCGAAACTTTCACCTGTGGCACGGGTAAGCATCTGACACCACTGGCAGCCCCACTCACCTTGGCACGCTTCTTGCGCAACACGGGTTCTTCGTCGTCCGTTCCAGCACTTCCACCTCCACAAGTGGTAAATCACAGTCCACCCCACCTTCGTTACCCTCCGTATTAGGTTCGTCTGCGACAGCTCGCGCCGTTGTCCCACCTCGCGTAGGCGCCTGTTCGTCCCACCTCGCGTAGGCGCCCTTGTCCACCTCCGTACGCGCCGTCACCTCGGTAGGCGCCCTTGTCCCAGCTTGCATATGCGCGTGCTCCGGGGGGTTGAACTCTAATCCTTTTTCGATGTGCTTCCACAGCACGGGTCCATTTTGTACTAGACTACTGCGAGTGAGTTGCAAAAAATAAAGGCACACTCAATCTCACCGCACTCTTCGTCATCTGGCTTGGACTATGCGGCGTTCAAACCACGGCGGTATGGAGGGAATCAGTCTAGAGATTTGATGTGTAACATAACAGTGGCAAATACCTGTTGCTCACCACTTGCATGTCCATCCAAAACATTCGTCCCGGCTTTCCTTGGTGGCCGCTATATTGTGTGAGCTCTTCGATGCTTGGAATCGGCCTCGAAGCGGGGCGCGGCTTCGGGCGAGCGAATCCTTCTTATGCGGAGAGGGGAGCGCGGCCTTCGGGCGAGCGATTCTCCTTCCTGCCTGATCTCCTTCCTGCCTGAACCAGTCCTTTCTCCAATGAAATCAGTTTATTCCCAGGAATACCGTGTTTCTCCAAGGTCAGTCATCATGACGCTGGTCGACCGACCGTCACTGACACATCCTCCACGCAGCAGCCGTAGCGCTGGCGGCGATATGAGTATACGCCGAGTGAATCGACCTTGCCAATCCCGACCGACTTTTCATTTCTCTCTTGGTGCAAGGTGTGGCCTTTCTTACATCGGAATCTTCAACGTGCTTATGTCTTCGCAGGGATCCGGACGTGCCGCGCTTGGAAGCGAACGGGGCGAACACCTGCCCGGCATGCAATGGGACTGGGTCGGCCGCGAGCAGAAGGCTGAGCTCAAACGCCTTGACGACGTCCTGGCAAGCAACGTTTCTGAGGAGCAGAAAGTCGGGCGAGGCTCGACAGGAGGTGGTTGATCCAGGTCACGCCCCACCTGAAGCTCGCTGAGAGGAGACGTCGGGCGAAGGTTAGAAAGCTCCAGCAGGTAACCCAGCGGTAGAAAATTCTCATTTATTACTGGCTACCTCAATAAACTGTGATTTGCTTGCTCACTGTGCTGCCTGGTGATCAAGCACCCGCCATCGCGCCTTGTGATCAAACACAAGCAAACGACTCTTGCTTCCCTACCACCACATGCCCCCAACACGCCCTCGAACGCAACGGTCAGCGAGCCGGACTTCCACGCGGGCAAGAACTGGAAGAGCGACGCCGAGCACGACAAGAGCAGAAAAAGTGGTTCCTGGTCAAGTATCACGGGCTTTTCACGAGCCAGTAGGTTTTTTCCCTTTTTGTTTCTCCCTCACCTTGATCTCTTCCTCAGAGCGGACGCCAAGAAGTACCTGGACCCCGCTCTTGATGAGAGCGATCTAGCCATCTTCAACTCCAAGCACCACGCCCTGAACCAGTGGAACCAATGGTCGGCCCAGCCGCGGTCCCGTCCTTCATCCCTCGAGTCTTTCGAGGACGACTCGCCGCCGCATGCTAATGACGCTGAACGTGCTGAAGACGGCGAACGCGAATGCGAGACGCACGCCCAGCCCGAGCCCGTGACCGACGCAGCGCCCCCCGAAGACGAGCTCAAGGACGAGCTCAAGGACGAGCTCAAGCCCGACGCGGCGCCCGTCAAGCCCAAGCCGGAGCGCGGCAGCTCCCCGCGAAACAGAGCGCGCGCATCAAGCGCGACCCTCCGCATCTCGCTCGCGCGCCGGCAGTCTGTTCTCGGGCGAGGGCAGCATCAGCGTGGGCGAAACACAGGAGCCCGCCGTGCCCGTCTACCACATCAGCTCGACGGTGGTCAGCCCGTCAACCCCGAGCATGGCCCGCGCGTCATCGCGTCTGTGTCTGGGCCTGCGCCCGCCTCTGCCCGCCGTCCCGTGAAACCCGCCTTCCCAATCTTCCCCATCATGGGGAAGAAAACCCCCCTGCGCGCGATGCCCGCGTTTCCGCCCATCTCGCCGACCATCAGCTCCCCAGCGACCTCTCGTCGTCCTTGCGTCCCAGCGTCCCCGGCTTCCCCGACGTCCCCAGCGTCCCTGGCTTCCTCGGCGGCTGAGCGCGTCGCATCGGCCATGCGTCCTCCCCAGCCACGGTTCTGGTTGGGCGGTGATACGGCACAATCGATCTCTGTGGCTGCACCGCGCTCCAGGACCGCGCCGCCCTCCTCCTCGTCTACCGCGCCACCCTTCTCGTCTACCGCGCCGCCCTCCTCATCTACATCGTCTTCACCGAGAAAGCGTTACGTCAACGCTAAGAAACGAGCAGTTTACGGCAACCTGCAGAATGCGATACGGGCGATGGACCACGACGACGAAGTGCGGGAGATGGAGGAGGCGGAGATCATCTCCGTGTTCAGCGGGTGTGGCCCTGTCTGACGGCGCACGCGGCGCGAAACATGGCGCAGAGTCGCACGCGATTCGCTGTACGGTGGCGGGCTGTTTTTTTTCTTGCTTTTTTTGTGTTGTACAGTCGTGCTTTGCCTAGTTGTTGTCTGTAGTCCTCTCGTCTCGTATATTTTGTATGTACACGAATATGTAACGACGTTTCAAAACATTCAACCCTTTGTTCCTCAATTGAGCACAATATGGCCAAGAAAATGTATGTGCCATATGTGCACTGCGGGGCGTGGGCAGAGCATTACGACTCTGCAGAGTGCTCTTCTCACTTGCAACCGATGACTAGACGGGAGAAAGCACGTTGTAGCCACTGCCAGGCGACGCCATGGAATCCACGAATTGTTAATACCTGCATTTCGAGCATAGTGTTATATCAATAAGAAGAGCTGTTTCAGATTGACAATTAAACAGTCCACGAGCGCTTTGTGTGGCTCCGGCTTGACAAAGCATTGGACGGGTAGTTGAAAACGTACGGAGGAGGAGGAGGGAATCAGTCTAGAGATTTGATGTGTATTGAACATAACAGTGGCAAATACCTGTTGCTCACCACTTGCATGTCCATCCAAAACATTCGTCCCGGCTTTCCTTGGTGGCCGCTATATTGTGTGAGCTCTTCGATGCTTGGAATCGGCCTCGAAGCGGGGCGCGGCCTTCGGGCGAGCGAACCCTTCTTATGCGGAGAGGGGAGCGCGGCCTTCGGGCGAGCGATTCTCCTTCCTGCCTGATCTCCTTCCTGCCTGAACCAGTCCTTTCTCCAATGAAATCAGTTTATTCCCAGGACACTCTGTATACCGTGTTTCTCCAAGGTCAGTCATCATGACGCTGGTCGACCGACCGTCACTGACACATCCTCCACGCAGCAGCCGTAGCGCTGGCGGCGATATGAGTATACGCCGAGTGAATCGACCTTGCCAATCCCGACCGACTTTTCATTTCTCTCTTGGTGCAGGGTGTGGCCTTTCTTACATCGGAATCTTCAACGTGCTTATGTCTTCGCAGGGATCCGGAAATGCTCACCCGGTTACTCTTCGTCTTTTCTCAGGATCGCACAGCTGCATAACTACCGCCTTAGCCGTCTCCTTTGCCCAAGTTATCTCAACAACGTCGGGCTCGAAATGGAGCGCGGCCTTTGGGCGGAGGAACCCTTCTACGCGGAGGGAGGCGCGCGGCCTACGGCGAGCGACCCTCTTCTCCTCCAACTCTGGGATATCAGGGACGGCTGCGCGGAGCCCTGAGCCACCCGCTGCGCCCTCTCGACCTAGCGCTCTCGCATAAGTACCGTCGCGGGGCCACGAGCACCAAGTTGCAGGGTCGCATGACAATGGTGGCATCCATTGGAAGGGTGACAGCGGTGGAACGAGGGGCGCGGCCTACGGGCGAGCGACCCTCTTCTCCTTCAACTCCAGGATACCAGAGACGGCTCTGTGGAGCCCTGGGCTGCCTGCTGCGCCGTCTCGACCTAGCGCTCTCGCACCAACGCCGCAGCGTCGTCGTAAATGCGAGTAAACTCTTGCCTTCCTTCAACGTTCTCTTCGACGAGGTTTCTCAACACGAACGAAACAACTTCTAATCATCCCCTGTGTCGCGTTCGCAATCTGCATGTTGAGGCGACGCGCGCTCGTCTGACGCCACGCCGCGCCGTTCCTCAAGGCCACCCACACGACCAAGGTCTACCTGGTGCCATCCGACGAATGGGAATTCGAGTGCGACACCATACTTCCGCGACTTTCTGCATGCGGATGCGTTGTCAATGAACTATCGCTGGAGCTCAAGGATGAAACCCCAATTCAACAACAAATGAGGAAGGAAATCGAAAAATTAATGCTACGATCCGTGGTGCTGATGCAGTCACCGTGTCACCTCATCCAGAGTCAGGGTGTATCCCATTCTAGAATCTTCAGTTGTCATTCAGCGGGTCCTCGCATTCGGCTCGCCAAGGCGGGCTAACCAATATAGCGGCATGACTCCCCCTGTGTAAGTCTCGATGTCTCCATTGCGATTCTTCAAAACTCATATCGTGCATAGACTGTACATTACATCCATCCAATCCAAGTTTATTATATTACACCATATACTGTCAAGCTTAGTCCTCAATCGGCGTCCTCAAAATCGGCTCGCCAAGGCGGCCCAACCAACCCTCTACGATATCCGCCATGCCCTCTAATCCGCCTGTCCTGTCCCAAGAAAAATGCTCACAGTGCCGCTTGCCGCAGCCGCGGCACGGATACGGCGTACGTTTTGCCAACATGTGGCGCGCGGACAGATGAACGAGCGCCTCGAGGAGCTTGGGTTGCTTTGTGGAGTAGGAGAAGCCCCACACGATTTCCTCCCCCTCGCAATCTCGCGCGTACTCCGCGCGGCGCCGTTCCAAATTATTCGTCCGCCCGGCTTTCACGTCGACCCAGTCGAGTTCGCAGGGCGGGGAGAGGAGAAGGTCGTTGAGGACCTCGTGATTGGGGCGGAAGTGAGTGTAGACAACGCCGGGAACTTCGGGCTTGTAGAGCCGGAGATTGAAGGCTGCCTCGGCACGGTCGAGAGGGTGGGGAATACGGCGGATTTGGTCCATGTAGACGCGGCGCTCGGGCTCTGAGCATTGTGCAACGAAAGCTGGCATGGAAGGAAGGGCAGGAGGAGGGCGCGTTCGGTGAGGGGGCAGCGGCAGGTGTTTCCGCGTTCGCGCGTTCGGCGGCGGGAAACGGTGACGAGGCGGCGGCAGGCGGTCGCGCGTTCGCGCGTTCGGCGGCGGGAAACGGTTAGGAGGCAGCGGGAAACGGTGAGGAGGCGGCGGCAGGCGGTCGCGCGCTCGGCGGCGGGAAACGGTGAGGAGGCGGCGGCAGGCGGTCGCGCGGTCGCGCGTTCGGCGGCGGGAAACGGTTAGGAGCGGCGGGAAACGGTCAGGAGGCAGCGGGAGACGGTGAGGAGGCGGTCGCGCGTTCGCGCGTTCGGCGGCGGGAAACGGTGAGGAGGCGGCGGCAGGCGGTCGCGCGTTCGGCGGCGGGAACCGGTTAGGAGCGGCGGGAAACGGTGGGAAACGGTGAGGAGGCGGCGGCAGGCGGTCGCGCGTTCGGCGGCGGGAACCGGTTAGGAGCGGCGGGAAACGGTTAGGAGGCAGCGGGAGACGGTGAGGAAGCACGTAGTGACGACCGGCCCTGGCGTCGTACTCGGTACGCGAGAGCGCTGCTGATCTGGACTTGCTGTGTGAGTTTCTACTTCTGCTCTTCTATTTCGTACTCACTCTGGATGCAGGTACGGAGGTGTTTGAGCGTTCGGCGGCGGGAAACGGCGGGAGACGGTGAGGAGGCGGCAGGAGACGGTGAGGAGGCAGGTAGTGACGACCGGGCCTGGCGTCGTACTCGGATCCACGGCGTGAGCGCGTCGGCCGAGGCCGAGTAGCGTGCAGGCAAGCCCGTCAAGGTTTGTGCTTTTTTATTCCATTTTGTTCGTCATTTTCAATTGTTAATAGTACCCTCCTTCAGCTCGAACACCCCACCGGCACTTTGAAGAACTTCATTGCCGAGCCCTTCCTGCCCACCCTTCCATGACCCAGTACTACATCGGCATCAACTCGAGCCATCTCCTCTTTCCCCACGGAGGTGGTGTCGACGTCGCCGGCGTCGAAGCCAAGGCAGTCCGCCTTCAGACCCACGTCGACGCTAAGGCCGTCCGTCTCCAGCTCCCCGTCTCGGTGCTCTCTGTGGTGACCTTTGCCTGCCGCGACACTGTCAAGTGAAATGTCAGCGGACTCGGCCCGACCTAGTTGCTTCAAGATAGGGTGTCGAGCCTGAACACTACGGGGTTGGCTTCATCAGTACTTACCATGACCGACGTAGAGCGCCATGCAGAACTGGTCTATGCCGAGAGTTTGTTCGAGAAGGTAGGTTGGCCGTTCGCGTGTGTACCCTTCTATCATATTCTCAGGCGTTGCTTGGGATCGTGTATTCGGGCGACTGGCTTGCGTTTATCAAGGAGGCGTGCGTCGCCTCCGCATTTGACATCTCTTCTCCTAATCCACAAGTCCAGTCTCAACATGCGCACGATCATCGGCATCTACCGCACCCTTTACAAGTACATCACTGTCGTCGACGCCGAATATGCCGCGTCTGGTGCGGGCAAGGAATCCCCGCGATTGACGAACACTTCCGCTCGGGCGTCTATCTCGGCGCGGGCATGAGCAGCCTCATCATTTCTCTGCGCCCTTCGCGCCTCCTCAGCGTAGTCCAGCTAGATCTTCGGGTACGCAGCTGATCGCGCCGAGGCGCTCGAGATCCTGGGGCACGTGGGCAGCTGGGGCGCACTGTCTGCGCGTGCCGCAGCACGAAAAAAAGACGCCGTTACCGGTGGCGTATTCACAGCTGACTTGGAGCCCGCGCTTAACGACGATGATCTCCCACCGCGATGGGGTACCGATCAGGAAGGCGTGGGGCGCGCGATCTGCGACATAGCAGTGCTCATATTCCACTTGGAGCTCAGCAGCTTTACGTTCGACTGCATTGATGTCCCCATGGCCGCGCGAATTGTCCGTTGGGATCTGAAGCGTTATCCGAACGGCGTCTTTTTCCTTTTCGGCGCCGGCCGACTCGCGCTCGTGCGTTCTCAGCCTTCACGTGCTATCGGGTTCCACACTCGCGCGATGGCCGCGCACACGCAGTACCGCAACCGGTGTGTTTTGTGTGACTTGTGGAGCTGAAGGGCATCGGGTACCCCAAGAGAACATAGTAGATAGATTGAAAAACGTGTATTATAGAGCTATCTAGTGCGGGTACCACCGGGCTACCCCAGATCTACCCATTGCAATGATTACCCTTTACCCCACTCAGAGCAGGCGACAGAGTGTATGAGGCTCAAAGAAATTTAAAGAACAGATAGACTTACCTCACAAAAGGGTGCCCAAGGGATTATGATGTGGCTGTGCAGGCGGCATTCTGGAGCTTGCACAGCCACATCATGTGACATGTCTCCGAACATGATCATGAGAGTACATGCCAGAAAAGGTAATCTGACCGGTCCGGCACAAGTCATGCTGTCTGCCTCATGTTTTCAGCATGCCAATCCCACGGATATCTCTTTTCGCTCTCACCACCACACCCTTCTCCTGTATACCATGTCTGCCTCCTCCTCTGGCGCTGCTGACTACCCATGTGCAGCGCTGGTACGTGTCTGCAGACTGAACAAGTCTGCAGTCAGTGGAGTGCAGTGCTGGTACTGCAAAGTTTGAGCAGGGTGTCTCATGTCCACTGGCGCTGCTGACCATGCGGCGCCGGTAGGAGTCTGCAGGCTGACCAAGCCAGCGGTCGGACAATGGGGCACTCGACATGCGCACATTTGAGCAGGGTATCTCCTGTCCACTGGCGCTGCTGACCATGCGGCGCCAGTACGAGTCTGCAGGCTGACCAAGCCAGCGGTCGGACATTGGGGCACTTTGCCAGCTCGACACGCACATCTGAGCAGGGTTTCTCCTGTCCACTGGCGCTGCTGACCATGCAGCGCCAGTAAGAGTCTGCAGGCTGACCAAGCCAGCGGTCGGACATTGGGGCACTTTGCCAGCTCGACACGCACATCTGAGCAGGGTATCTCCTGTCCACTGGCGCTGCTGACCATGCGGCGCCAGTACGAGTCTGCAGGCTGACCAAGCCAGCGGTCGGACATTGGGGCACTTTCCCAGCTTGCCATCGCACATTTGAGCAGGGTATCTCCTGTCCACTGGCGCTGCTGACCATGCGGCGCCGGTACGAGTCTGCAGGCTGACCAAGCCAGCGGTCGGACATTAGGGACTTTCCCTGCTCGCTGGCCCTGCTGACCATGTGGTGCCGGTACATGTCTGTGCACTGATTGTGCACAGTCAAGTAGTGATTTTTTACCGTTATTTGTACTTTTGGTAGGAATATAAAAAACTGTTCAAAACATATACACTCTGAGGTGCCAAACCTACGCAACTCTTTCAGTCTTCTCAAATGTCAAATTATTGGAGTGTACGGGTCCTGCCTGAACTATTACTAAATATAGTAGGTCTTACATACATTTTTTTAGCCTTTTGGAGGTAGTGGTGAGTTAAAAACATTTGCTGGCATGCAAATGTGATCTAAGCGGCTCGGCAAAATTAGGTTACTTGATTGGTTGCCGAAACATTTGCTGGCCAGCAAATGCGTAGCAAATGTTTTAGCAAATGTTTAGCAAATTTAAAAATTGCTGGCCCAGCAAATGTTCATTTCCCCCAGTGTCAGTAGATGCCGCCGAGTATAAGTCCCTAGTACAGGCCTCGAAGAGGTTGTAGGGAAGGTTTTATCTCAGATGAGCGTTCAAAAGAGTAGTGTTGCGAATAATACCTTGGAATGACAAGTAATACGATTCTAAGCTTTTGTATTCGATTTAGAGCTTCTCAGCTGTATTCCACACAAAGATACGATAGATAGACCGGAGCAAACGGCTCAACAGCAATTTATAAGACTGATAGTCTTGGGAATGCGACCCAAATCAAGCTTCCGACAGAAAAACGCTCGGAATGGTATAACAACGTCTAAATTCGACGTGACCGATACAACACGGATTTGTACGCTTTGTTCGAGTGCCGTTCGATAGGAATCCCTAAGATTCGTTTATTCCAAGCTCAATCTCACAATTTCCAACAGTAGCAAGTAAAAGTTTTGATATTCACTATTCAACTGATAGTAGAACGTCGAAACCCCAATACTCTTATCCGAATCGTAGCGTTTTAGGATACTAGCTCACGGAATGGCTCAGTTTCTCCCCGAAGGATCGATCTTCACCCAAAGTATTCGCTGGTTATTTCGAGAGAATCTACTACTTATACATGTTCGGAATAATATTTAGCAACATAGGAGCAATAGCTATTATTACAAGTCCGCAAGCCGCTCTGGAATTTGGTATGTAGTCGTTCGATTGGTTGTTGAGGCGGTCACGCATTATTATGTGCTTGAGGTGAAATTCCAACGCCCGGTCAACGAACTCCGACACTAGGTGTCTTGGCATGTTTGAACCTCCGATGGAATGTCGATTTCCTTGGTTTGTAGACCTCTCCCGTAGCTAAAAGGCTAGTACTGAATCATTTTAAACAATTGTCATGGATATTTGCGTGAATCGATGACGAATTTGAGAATTCGTCAGCGGCGGGATCACGTGACTGACGAAAATTTTCGTCATCTTCCTCCAGCAGATGGCCCCGCAGGGTGAAAAAAATGGCATTTTTTTTTGACCTATGGCCCGGATTTTTCGTCATCTGAGGTGGGCTGCCGTGACTGACGAATTTTTTTTCGTCATTTTCGACCCGGTGTGACCCGTGACTGACGAATTGTTTAAAATGATTCAGTACTGTGTTGTACGAGTCCGTAGCAACAGGGAGATCCATATTGTGTAGGTTCCGAGATTGAACACGAAGATATGCTCCGGAAGGTCGGCCGTGATTAGACTCCCAGACTCGAGTCTAGTGATCTGATCATGATTCCCTTCGGAATAGACGTCGGAAACAGCGGAAGCCATGCCGATCGTATCGTTGTGTTTCTAATAACGTAGGTGCCCAGGTAGAATGCATGTTGGTTGGAACAGCCTGTAGAGTGTCCTTCGAAGGATCCGACTCTTGGAAGCTGTAATTCCATGGGTATAATAGACTAGCACATCTCCTACATGTTTCGGAGCGAGGCAGGCAACATATCCGGGGCTTATTCCTTCAACAGTCCATTACTCAGCGCATCACGGTCCAACTAGCTGCCTCTGGGCTTCAGCACTAGTCCTTATTCCGAGTATGATTCGCATGGGAATTGGTTCGGGAATCGCGAAAAATAGCGTTTTCTTCCTATGGTCATTTTCCTAGCTTATCAACGGTGCACAGAAACCGTTTCTAAACGTTTCACAAACCGTTTCCCCATTCTGGGAAACAAAACGGAAATAAAAACGGTTTTTATTCGTTTGAAAACCGTTTCCGAACGGAAATGATTGGAGCCTTAAGACCCCCCTCCCTCCTAACCTAATAAGGAAATTTCTTATCTCTGAAGCTTGACTGTGGGGGGTGAAATTGTTTATGCTGGTTACGGTGGCAATGTCTTAAGTGGATCTGAATCATTACAACACACACAGGATCCACTCCTCATGCACGTGTTGAATTAACAATAGCACTCCTCAAACCGTGCTGTGTCATCAGAAGGCTCAGAAGACTGTTATTATTGTGCAACCTTCACATTCTGACTCATCTTTGTATATCCGACTCTTCGGCGCTGTTGATGGAAGCAGTTCACTATCTCCATTTAGTCACTTCATAGTATATATACTGGACTAAAGTTCTACCTAATACCTCAGACATCGCCTTTTACCGAAATAGCTCCGAGGTAAAGTTCTCTTACCCATTTATGTGTTCACGGAACTTACATACTTGCAGTAGTTTTCATAGGTAAATACAATCATTGTCCTCTGATGAAACAAGTCTGAATATATTTAATATAGCTAGTACTCACAACAGCACAATGTCTCAAGCAGCTGTGAGCATCAGTATGACAGGTGCAACAGGTGGCAATGGTGGACCGGGTTTTGCACAAGGAGGTGGGGGGGGTTCAGGGAGGGTCCCAGGCTTACCAATTTTAATGGGGGTCAGCATGAACACCACCACTATACACAGGTGCGTCAGAAACATGGCAATCTAGAATGATTTCAAGCTGAAAAGTTCTTGTTAGTCTAACACAAGAACCATGGAAAATCAGCAGTACTCTTCTACATCATACTTGGCAACCAACAACAGCTTGTCAGAAGGGGAAATCTACCGCAATCAACTTTTGCGCAAGCAGCGTGGATATCCCTTATATGACCCAGCACCCTACCAGTCTCTTCCAGACGAATACCGTTTGCATGGTGTTGCCATTGGGGATGTTGGAATAATCAACTCAGATGGCGCATTCAAATTTCTCTTCAATATCTATCTCCAAGCAGCTGATCCCATTAACAACAATCGTGTTCCTGAAGGCTTTTCTCCATTGGCCCCATACGACTCTGTAGATGTATATAAGTACTCACATTTGCCAGGAAGTTATGTTGACACAAGTCCATCTGTGGAAAGGAGGGATAGCAAGTGAGTTGTTCCTCTGTCAAGTTGCAAGCCAGGATAAATTGATAACATTCTATTGTACTCTTCTCAGCACTAACTTTCCAGGGGATGGTTTCACCTTCAAATGCCATTTTCCTCCGGGAGCTATTTTGGCTCTTCCACATGGATCACATGTCCAGAAGCTGGAAAACATCGAGCATATCCGGTCGTATGCTGCAAGGCACGCAGAAAGCTGGTTCGAATATATCAATGTGATTCGAGGTTACCAACTCACAGGGCCTCTCTACATTGTGACTGGATGCGAGAAGGCTGAATCATGGGTCTAGCATCATTTCAAAGTCTCCGTCAGCCATTTGAATTGTCATTCACAGTCCGTGGTGGTGAGAATCATCATTACCACTGGATAGGCAATCTAGCCCAGAAAAAGTCCAACAATGTTTCTCCAATCCAGGGTAGAACACAACTATTGAACCAGGCAGTATTTGTCCATGGACTATCTGTTTCACTTGGTAGAGGAATACTGGCCAAGCTGTTCAAGGATATACAAATTCAAAACATGATCAGCAGTGAAAATAGGATGGAAGATGGAACAACACTTCAAGTTCAACTCTCAGACAATCACTATTCTCACAGGTCACCAAATTCCTCACAGGAACAGGAACAACACAGGGAGCACCTGTAGATCAACAACAGAGTGTTATTCTAACACATATGCCACCCATTTCACTAGTATGATATTTCTGATGTAGTATGTCCATTGACTCATGATACATAGATATCACAACATCCTGGAGAGCTAATCAACAGCTATCTCCTGGAGAAGGTATTGATTCACTAACAAATGTCTGAAGCGGCGGCCTGCTGATAAGAATCTCTCATTGTAGGCTCCTGAGGCAATGGTTGTCATGTCTCATGATGACGATTGGCGTGACATCCTTGCATATGTATGTTGCAGCTTACTCTCATAGATCTTGTATGCTAAACCCGGACAGGACAGGCCAGAAGTCCAAATTCAGACAATATCAGAGCTGTGGCAGGAACTCAGCAAACAGTATGAAATTGTACAGAAGGACGGTGAGTAGAGCATTTCATCTTGTTTTTTTCTCCTTATATATGCAATCTAGGGGCAACTTTTCTGTCTTCTATGGAATACAAAATTCAGATACAGGGAGTCACAGCACTGGGGAGCACAGAGCAGAAGATACAGAGGGTGGCAGGCATGCAATCAATGAACCAGCCCAGAGACTTGAGTTATAACAATCCTATTGATCATCCCACTCAATCTACAAGCAGAGTTGGTGCTGGGATGGCTTTCATGCTGGATAGACATGAGGCACTCCAAAAGACTATGCTCGAGAGGCAGAGGATGCTTCTGGGTGAAGGGCATCCAGATACCCTGAATGCTATGGAGAATTTGGCTGAGACATATAGGCAGTTGGGGCAGCTCCAAGAAGCAGAGGCACTGGAGAAAACTGTGCTTGAGAAGAGGACAAATATTCTGGGTGAAGAGCATCCAGATACTCTAACAGCTATATGGCATCTGGCCTGGATATATCGGCAATTGGGGCAGCTCCAGGAAGCAGAGGCACTGGGGTCAGCTGTGCTTGAGAAGCGGAAGAAGCTTCTGGGTGAAGAGCATCCAGATACTCTGACTGCCATAGGAAACTTGGCTGGAACATATCAGGAATTGGGGCAGCTCCAAAAAGCAGAGGCACTCGAGAAAACTGTGCTTGAGAAGCGGAAGAAGCTTCTAGGTGAAGAGCATCCAGATACCCTGACTGCCATGGAGAATGTGGCTGGGATATATCGGAAATTGGGGCGTCTCCAGGAAGCAGAGGCACTAGAGAAAACTGTGCTTGAAAAGCGAAAGAATATTCTGGGTGAAGAGCATCCAGATACCCTAACAGCTATGTGGCATCTAGCCTGGACACAGCGTCAATTAGGGCAGCTCCAAGAAGCAGAGGAACTGGGGAAAATTGTGCTTCAGAAGCGAATAAAAATTCTGGGTGAAGAGCATCCAGATACCCTTACTGCCATAGAGAATGTGGCTGGGACATATCAGGAATTGGGGCAGCTCCAGGAAGCAGAGACACTAGAGAGAACTGTGCTTGAGAAGCGGAAGAAGCTTCTGGGTGAAGAGAATCCAGATACCCTGACTGCTATGGGAAATGTGGCAGGAACATATCGGCAATTGGGGCAGCTGCAAGAAGCAGAGGCACTGGGGAAGATTGTGCTTGAGAAACGGAAGAAGTATCTGGGTGAAGAGCATCTGGATACTCTGACAGCCATGTTGCATTTGGCCTGGACATATCGTCAATCAGGGCAGGTCCAAGAAGCAGTTGCACTAGGGAAAAGTCTGCTTAGAAAGCAGGAGAAGATTCTGGGTGAGGAGCATCCAAATGCACTGACTGTTTCTGTTCTTGAAGATGCTGTACACCTCATACCAGATGGCCACCCCGACAAAGCATCTATGCTGAATAATCTGGGACCATTGCTTCACACACAGTTTAAGCAGTTGGGCAGTCTTGATTACCTTCAGAGATCTGTTTCTGTCCTTGAAGATGCTGTGCACCTCACACCAGATGGCCATCCAGATAAGGCGTCCAGGTTGAACAACCTTGGATTATTGCTTCGCACACAGTTTGACCAGCTAGGCAGCCTTGATGACCTTCAGAGATCTGTTTCTGTCTGTGAGGATGCTGTGCTCCTCACACCGGATGGCCATCCAGAAAAGGCATCCATGTTGAACAACCTTGGACTATCGCTTCACACACGGTTTGAGCGGCTGGGCAGCCTTGATGACCTTCAGAGATCTGTTTCTGTCTGTGAGGATGCTGTGCTCCTCACACCGGATGGCCATCCAGAAAAGGCATCCATGTTGAACAACCTTGGACTATCGCTTCACACACGGTTTGAGCGGCTGGGCAGCCTTGATGACCTTCAGAGATCTGTTTCTGTCTGTGAGGATGCTGTGCTCCTCACACCAGATGGCCATCCAGAAAAGGCATCCATGTTGAACAACCTTGGACTATCGCTTCACACACGGTTTGAGCAGCTGGGCAGCCTTGATGACCTTCAGAGATCTGTTTCTGTCTGTGAGGATGCTGTGCTCCTCACACCGGATGGCCATCCAGACAAGGCATCTAGGTTGAATAACCTTGGATCATTGTTTTGTGGACGGTTTGAGCAGCTGGGCAGCCTTGATGACCTTCAGAGATCTGTTTCTGTCTGTGAGGATGCTGTGCTCCTCACACCAGATGGCCATTCAGACAAGGCATCCATGTTGAACAACCTTGGACTATCGCTTCACACACGGTTTGAGCAGCTGGGCAGCCTTGATGACCTTCAGAGATCTGTTTCTGTCTGTGAGGATGCTGTGCTCCTCACACCAGATGGTCATCCAGATAAGGCGTCCAGGTTGAACAACCTTGGATTATTGCTTCGCACACAGTTTGACCAGCTAGGCAGCCTTGATGATCTTCAGAGATCTGTTTCCCTCTGTGAGGACACTATACTCCTCACACCCGATGGCCATCCAGACAAAGCATCCATGCTAAACAACCTTGGAGCATTGCTTCACAGACGGTTTGAGCACCTGGGCAGCATTGATGATCTGCATAGATCTGTTTCTCTCTTGAGGATGCCCTGCTCCTCACACCAAATGGACATGCTGCCAAGGCATCTAGGTTGAATAACCTTGGATTATCTCTTCACACACAGTTTGAGCAGCTAGGCAACCTCAGTGACCTTCAGAGATCTATTTCTCTCCGTCTGAATGCTGTGATCCTCATACCAGATGGCCATCCAGACAAAGCATCCATGCTAAACAACCTTGGATCATTGCTTTGCAGACAGTTTGAGCAGCTGGGCAGTCTTGATGACCTTCAGAAATCTGTTTCTTACTGTGAGGCTGCTGTGAGCCTCACATCAGATGGTCATCCACAAAAAGCATCTATGCTAAACAGCCTTGGAACATCGCTTCACAGACGGTTTGAGCAGCTGGGCCACCTTGATGATCTGTATAGATCTGTTTCTCTCTGTGAGCAAGCTGTGCTCCTCACACCAGATGGTCATCCAGATAAGGCGTCCAGGTTGAACAACCTTGGATTATCGCTTCGCACACAGTTTGACCAGCTAGGCAGCCTTGATGATCTTCAGAGATCTGTTTCTCTCTGCGAGGACACTGTACTCCTCACACCCGATGGCCATCCAGACAAAGCATCTGTGCTAAACAACCTTGGAGCATTGCTTCACAGACGGTTTGAGCACCTGGGCAGCATTGATGATCTGCATAGATCTGTTTCTCTCTTTGAGGATGCCCTGCTCCTCACACCAGATGGCCATCCAGAGAAAGCATCCATGCTGAACAACCTCGGAGCATTGCTTCGTACACATTTTGAGCAGCTGGGCCACCTTGATGACCTACGAAGATCTGTTTCTGTCTGTGAGGATGCTGTGAGCCTCACATCAGATGGTCATCCAGATAAGGCATTCAGGTTGTACAACCTTGAATTATCGCTTCACACATTGTCTGCGCAGCTGAACAGCCTGGATGAGCTGCAGAGATCTGTTTCTCTCCATGAGGATGCTGTGCTCCCCACACCAGACAAACATCCAGACCAGGCATCCAAGTTGCACAGAGTTGAATTACCACCTCATGATTCATTTGAGCATCAGGGCAGTCTTGATGACCTGCAGAGATCTGTTTCTCCTCATCAGGATGCTGTGCTGCCCACACCAGATGACCATCCAGCCAAGGCATCCCAGTTAAGGCTCCAATTATTGAGCTTTTGTGTAGAGTTGTGGATAAATTGAATGGACATCAGCAAATCCTGATTTTACTAGTAGCATTGTAGCAGCACATATTACATAACCCTACATAGCGTTATGTAGCATTCGGTAGCATTGCACAAATCTGTAGTGATCTGTAGTGCTCCAGACTGCTATAGTACTGCTACAGATTGGTATGTGGAGGGGACCCTTGCTACAGTGTTACAGGGGCTACAGCTACTACAGCTGCTACATAGCACTCCATACCGCACCCAGATTTTGCTGATGGACATGGTATTCAAACAGCTTAAAACTACTGAAAACTGTTTATAAACAGTATTTATGTTTATGTAACCATGTGTTGTACGGGTCCCGCCCGACCCAGGCCTGACCTGAGCCTGACCTGTAGCGGGTCGGGCAGGCTCAGGTCGAGTCTACCACCTGCCATGACCCACCGACCCAGTGATGAGTCTGCACGTAACCTATAGAAGAAACCAATACTAATCGATTCCGATCAGAAAGTCAACTGGAACAGTAAGAAAGTGTTCTAATATAACACCCCACACGAGCTCGTAGCGAGTGATCTCTCAGTAAGTAACGCCAAGTATAAGTCCCTAGTACTTACAGGGCCTCGAAGAGGTTGTAGGGAAGGTTTTTATCTCAATAGAGTGTTCAAAAGAGATGTGTTGTAATGATTTTCTATTGGAATGACAATAGACAAGGTTTCAAAGCTTTTGTATTTCGATTTAGAGCTTCTCAGCTATATTTCGTGCAATTATACGATGGGAATACCGGAGCAAAGGCCCAACAGCAATTTATAAGACTGATAGTCTTGGGAGGGCACCAAATCAAGTTTCCACGCAAAACACGCTCGGAATGGTATAACAACGTCTATATTTCGACGCGACCCATGATAATCCTAACGCCGACTCAAGATTGGGTTCACCGTAGATATATATATTAGTCTGGAAAAGCGTTTATAACACTAATCCAACTTCAATACAAAACACAGTTGATCCACACGTTGGATAGTGATAGAATCAGGTGCAAGTTGGGTTTCTCGGTGAACAGAACACCTTGAATCCGACTCAACAACTATAAGAACTGCTATTTGACAAGCCCTTCTAACCAGTTTGCAGCAGCGAGCTATTGGCTCAAGCTGTACTGACTTCTAGATTTTAAATGCGATTGTTTTCCTTCTCTTCTGACACGCTGATGAGTCTGCGCGAAACCTATAGAAGAAACTATTCACAATGATTCGTCAGAAAGTCGATCGGAACAGTATAAAACTGTACTGATTTAACTCCCACACGAGCTCGTAGCGAGTGATCCCTCAGTAGATGCCGCCGAGTATAAGTCCCTAGTACAGGGCCTCGAAGAGGTTGTAGGGAAGGCTATTATCTCAGAAGAGCGTTCAAAAGAGTAGTGTTGCGAATAATACCCTTGGAATGACCAAGTAATACGATTCTAAAGCTTTTGTATTCGATTTAGAGCTTCTCAGCTGTATTCCACACAAATGTACGATAGATAGACCGGAGCAAACGGCTCAACAGCAATTTATAAGACTGATAGTCTTGGAATGCGACCAAATCAAGCTTCCGATCCAAAAACACGCTCGGAATGGTATAACAACGTCTAAATTCGACGCGACCGATACAACACGGATTTGTACGCTTTGTTCCCGAGTGCCGTTCGATAGGAATCCCTAAGATTCGTTTATTCCAAGCTCAATCTCACAATTTCCAACATAGCAAGTAAAATTTTGATATTCACTATTCAACTGATAGTAGAACGTCGAAACCCAAAATACTCTTATTCCGAATCGTAGCGTTTTATGGCTACTAGCTCACGGAATGGCTCAGTTCTCTCCCAGAAGGATCGATCTGCAACCAAGGTATTCGCTACCAAGTATTCTCTGTCGATTTCGAGATATTCTACACTACTTATACATGTTCGGAATAATATTTAGCAACATAGGAGCAATAGCTATTATTAAAAGTCCGCCAAGCCGCTCTGGAATTCGGTATGTAGTCGTTCCGATTGGTTGTTGAGGCGGTCACGCCATTATTATGTGCTTGAGGTGAAATTCCAACGCCCGGTCAACGAAACTCCGACACTAGGGGTGTCTTGGCTTGTTGAACCCTCCGATGGAATGTCGATTTCCTTGGTTTGTAGGCCTCTCCCGTAAGCTAAAAGGCTAGTACTGTGTTGTACGAGTCCGTAGCAACAGGGAGATACCCATATTGTGTAGGTTCCGAGGTTGAACACGAAGATATGCTCCGGAAGGTCGGCCGTGATTAGACTCCAGACTCGAGTCTAGTGATCTGATCATGATTCCTTCGGAATAGACATCGGAACACAGCGGAAGCCATGCGATCGTATTCGTTGTGTTTCTAATAACGTAGGTGCCCAGGTAGAATGCATGTCTGGTTGGAACCAGCCTGTAGAGTGTCCTTCCGAAGGATCCGATCTTGGAAGCTGTAATTCCCATGGGTATAATAGACTAGCACATCTCCTACATGTTTCGGAGCGAGGCAGGCAACCATATCCGGGCTTATTCCTTCAACAGTCCGTTACTCAGCGCATCACGGTCCAACTAGCTGCCTCTGGGCTCAGCACTAGTCCTTATTCCGAGTATGATTCGCATGGGAATGGTTCGGGAATCGCGAAAAAAGCGTTTTCTCCCTATGGTCATTTTCCTAGCTTATATCTCCCCTATTTTTAAATCTTGACCGTCCCCGGTCAACCAGTTCCAAATGCATTGCAATCCTTGCTCATTCGAGCTTTATTCCATGGGTTTCCCACAAACGTTATGATTCCGAGGAGTCGAAGACACGTCAAGTGTCATCGAGCTTCGATCAGCTGTCAAACTGTCGATCCCCGCGTTATAATTGAATACGGCGACAAAATTCTGCTTCCGCCACCGTGTACCATTGCCATTCCAATGTCTTTATCCCTTGGTAGCAACGTACAAATTTTAGGAATAGAAGAATATATTGGAACCAACAATAGTCGAGTCCAGGCAAGAACCGTGCAAAGATCAGCCTCATGGCTTCCATCAAATGAATTGAATATTTTTGACTCTATTCAACCCTGCACGCTCCCTTCTTGGCCTTTCTCCTTCCTTCCTTCCCTCATGGCGCCCAAGACCACGAC